>JAWNPR010000090.1:20315000-20392500 GCA_035047405.1 Drosophila stalkeri
GAGACCACGTGTCCAGGCATCCAGTTCAGGGGAATCGTATAGCTCCAGTTTGGGTATCTGTGTGCGATCCTGTTTTCGGCGATTGCTATTATAACGCCAAATGGCCAAGGCGCTGCCCTCGGCTGCCTGCTCTGGATATTCCATGGAGTCCACGAAGACTTCATTGACACCCTGCAGCTGCAAGGCTCGAGCACCCACGCCGGCAGCGACACGTGCATTTTCCATGCCCTCGTCTATCATTTCCAGGTCATTGTACCCGGCTCCCTCCTGACCCAGTCCAACAACGGCAACGGCACTGAACTCTGGATCCACATTCATAAAGACCATGCCTTTGCCCAGTTCACCCTTCATGTGCGTCTCACGCACCAAATCTGAGATCTTACCCTGAGCACGATCATCAAACTTCTCACCGCTGGACGTCAACTTCGGCTCCCGCTCCCCCTCCTTGGAGTAGACACCAATCACAACGCCCTTCACCAAGCAATTCTCCTCGCACTTAATCGCATAATTACGATACTGACTGGACATGCTACCTATGGGATCCGGCATGCGCGAGTCATCATAGCCACCGACATCCTTCCATGGCCTGGTCACGCTAATTCGCTTATAGAAATGCAAATTTTTATGGAATGCAATGGCCACACGATTTGCCAACATCATTGTGTTTACTCTTTATTAGTTTACGCTATGTTATCTAAGAACTGTATTAGAAGTGTTTTGTTTTATTAATAACCTCTTCCGAAATTTTTTGTGATACGAATGCGAATGTGACACGTGTTCTCAGCCCAACGGAATACTATATATAATAAGAATTGACTAATGGAACTTGGCCTCCTTAATTTAAGCAATCAAATATATGAAATACTAGCGAACGAAATCTCAGCTAAAGATTTCTAAATTGAGAAATTACAAATATTAATTTAATACAAGACTTTTTTGCTTCTACATACTCCAATTTGAAATGAATTTAACATTGGAGTGCAAAAATAAATGAAAATAATTATATAATATATACAATTTTATATAAATATAAAACTTTATATATGGAAGAATCTTTTGTTGTTTCAGCATTTGATAGTCAAAAAAAAAAAAAATGTTTTAGAAAAAATATAAAGTATTTAAATGTGGCAGAATTTTCTGCTTGTAAAGACTTTAAGCTTTAATAAATTTAACATTTGATAGTCTAAAAAAAATTTTTATATGATATAAAATATATTATTTTATATGTGAAAGAATTTTTTTTAGAGACTTCAATTTCATATGTATTCAACATTTGATAGAGTCTAACAAAATTATATTTAGAATTATATAAAATATATCATTTAAAATGTATTATTAAATTATTTACATAATTTGAAATTAAAACTAACCAAAGTTTTCTTAAAAAAGGATAACAATAAAAAATAAAAATAACAATAAAATAAAAAATTCTACAGAAGCATTTTTTTATGTATAGTTATTTACTTTTATTTTATTTATTTTTTAATTTTATTTATATAATTTTATTTATTTTTTATTTTATTATTTATTTTTTATTTTTAATTTTATTATTATTTTTTTTTTTCAAATTCCTATTTAATATGATTTGAATATTTAGTGGAGACTATCAATTTTGTTTATAATTATATAACATATATAATTAAATAAACGCATTAATGTATTTCATCACAAGAGGCTTGTAAAAAAAATTTTGTATTTTGATTATACATTTTTTTTTATTTTACAGTCTCGTACCTAATATTAATTTTGGAATTTTATGAAGTCAAACAAAATAATTATAAAAAATATATAAACAAAAAATCAATGCACTAAAACATAAAAGTTTTTCTAAAATTGACCAATACCAAAAATATTGATTTTAGAAAAGTATTATTTTCCACGAATAGATTTTGGACAACGAATGTATATGATTTTAATATTTTTTGGAGACTAATCATACTCTTTTTTATAATTATATAAACACATTAATATCAAAGAATCGTTTCATACAGCTAAAAAAAAAAATATATATATATAGACCAAACACATTTAATCATTTGATTATTTAATTTATCTGTCAACATAAAGATGTTACAAAAGTGAGAACACATTTCTTCGACAATTTTCATATATATTCCTATTCCTCATCGGAGTCTTGTTGGGTGCTGGGTTTCAGGCCACCAAAGACCTTGGCAGGTATTGCCTTTTGTTCGAAGCGCAACTTCTTCATGATAAGACCCTCAGCATCAGTTTTGGTTGCTGCAGCTGCGTCGCCCTCTGGCGCCTGAGCAGCAGCGTCTTCTGCCTCATCATCATCTTCATCTTCTTCATCGCTGTCGCCAATATCAATCTCATCTGGATTAACGACCGTGTTGTCTTTAGTCTTGGAGCCGCCTTGCGTTTCGCCACGTACAAACATAATATTGGAGCCAGTCGCTTGGATTGGCTTCTGCTTAGCTTCGGCTGCCGCTTGTCGCGCCTTCTCCTCCAGCATGCGCATGGCATCCGAGCCAGAGCCAGCACCAGCATCAGCTGCTGCACCATTATTCGTGTTGAGAAACTGAGCTGCCATCATGTTGACCTGAGTGTTGTACGTAGCCTGAACCGAGCGCTTGATGCGCAACATCTCACGCATTGTGTCCTCGTTGCCATGACGCACCTCAAACTCTTTCCATGTCTGCCAGAAATCTGCAGTGATGCGTGGATCGCAAACCTAAAGAGAATAATAATAATTAATAATTTTATAATTTGAATGTCAAATTTGATAATTTCCATACGACTTGCCTGCGAGCAATGTGAATAGATGGCTCTGGCACGATCCACCTCGCCCAGCTTTGTCTCCAGCTCGGCGAACTTGACGCACATGTGCCGCATATTCTGCTCCGGCAGCGCCTCAATGGCCTTCTCATAGATCTCACGTGTGCGTGGCAGACCATAAATCTCGGCTGCCTTTTTGATAAATATGTTGTACATATCGAACATCTCGTCCTCTTTGACGGCGCTTGTAGCGCGATCGTACACGGCCATGGCATGGCGCGCCAATCCGTGCTCCTCCTCCAGCTTGGCATACAGCAGATAGAAATACTTGGCATGCTCTGGCGGACAATTGTCCAGGCACTGCTCAAATAGATCGCGAGCACGCTCCAGCTTGGTGCCGCCATAGCGCTTCAGGAATTTGGTCAAATACGAATTCCATATATCGTAGACATTCGGCCATTTGAAGAGCGCAATGCCCTTCTCATACGCACGGTAGGCTTCCTCATAGTAGTTGTGCTCCTCTAAAAATAATCCATAGTTTATGATGATTTGTGGCGTGCAAATCTTAAGGTCTATAATGCGCTCGTACACTGCCTTGCAGGTTTTGAAAGTGCCAAAGGATTCCTCTAGATCCGCGTACATGGACCAAACCTTCAGAGATTTATATAAACGCATTTGCACCGTTTCCGTCTCGTCATGATAGGCAACTTTTCGTTTTGGCATTGCCGTAGCACGTTGCATTAGCTTCAGCGCGGCTTCGAATTGCTGCTGACGCAATTCCAATTCAGCCCATTCACACCACACAGCCGCCAAGTGTTCCACCTTCACGTATTCCACTTGCGTGGCGCGCTCAAAGACCACACGAGCATCGTCTACCTGCCCGTTCTCCTCGTAGAATTTGGCAAACTCCACCCACAATGTGTGGAGCTGACCGACTGCCAGCTTCGGCTGCACCGTCTGCACGGCCTCCGTATAGGTATTGATAATCTCTTCAGGCTTATCCTCATACAGTTTCACCCGTTTGTGCCACTCGTGCACATTGTGAGGATTCTGGCGCAGCAACACGCTGTTCAGCAGCAGCAGACGACGTTCCATTAAATACTCGAAGCGAGAGAGACGCAATTCAACATCAATGTCGTCCTCCTCATTGGCGTCCTCATCGTTGGCAACCTGTTCCATGCGCTTGTTCAACGACAACTCCTCAAACTGCGCATACTCATCGAAGACTTGAGTGAAATCCCGAACTGTGGTCACCGTTTGTATGGCCTCCTCGTAGATGTCACGAGCACGATCAAACAAGCCTGAGCGCACATAATAGTCAGCCAGAGAGTTCCAGAGGTGTCCCAATTGATCCGTATAGCGACGCAGGCCGCCACGAATGATCGCATCAACATTGAGTGAATGCACCTTGTGCGGATGCTTCGATATTAGGTCGCAGAGCTCGTTCCATAGCTGGTGATTCGACTTGCCGTGCTTCGACACAAAATGCTCGTTGTCCACAATGTGTGCCAGTTGCTGTGCCGCCTCGTCCAGACGTTGTGCCTCCTGTAGCAATAGAATGATGTAAAAATCAATATATTCTATGAGAGTCTCTTATCTAACCTGCAAGTATGCCACATATTCCTCGGCATCCTCGGGAAACAGTTTCAGATATCGTCTGTAGACACGCAGCGCCGTTTCGGGTATCTCGTAGCGTTGCACAAACTTCAGATACAGCGGCCAAATGCGTCCATGCTGCGTGATGGGCAAGGCGCGCAGAGCACGATCGAAAACGTGGCGAGTGCGAGTAATTCTACACTGCGAACTCATGAACACGCCATAGTCCATCCAAATGCGTGGCATCTTGTGCATGAAGACCAGTGCACGCTCAAAAGTGTTGTTCACCTGCTCGTACATGGGATCTGTGGGTATGCGGCCGCGCACCTGCTTCCTGCGTGTACGCAGATAGTTGTACCAGATCTTGTAGCTGCCCGGCAGCTCCTTCAATGCGCGCTCATACACCAAATTAACGCCATGGTTGGGCGCCTTGGCCTTGTGATCGATGTAGCGGAGCCAGTGCTTTACGGAATACGCATTGCGTAGAATCTCCTCTTCGTACGGCACATCCTCTTCGTCCTGAAGATATGTAATTAGGTAAATACTCAACAATACTTCCGCTATATACTTACGAAATTCAGTTCGACTTGCAGCGCCTGTGTTGATTTTTCGCTCATTTTGCTTTTATTTGCAAATAATACAACAAAAGCCGCAAAACGTTTGCATGCGCGTCTTCTATCAGCTGCTTGTGCACAGCGTTGCCACCTTTACGAAAAAACAATGATATTCAGCTGCGGTGTTTAAATACCCTAATAAGCCAATGCAGCGACAACTCTAATAGTACTGTAAAATACGTAACAAACAGTGTTGAAAAGCCGCACGAGGCATCATTTTGGCGGCCATCACAACCAAGAACCGAAAACCGCAAGCTAAAACGCATATTTTAATGTGTTGACAAAAAGGCGCATTTAGATTTAAATAAACAGCAATCAAACAATTTGAAAATGTCCGCAAGCGCTGCACGAGTTTACATTCAAGTAGAGAGCGAGGCCGAGCAGCAGGAGCATCTGAAGCAACAACGTAAAACTCTGAAACCAATTCAGGCGAACGCCAACGCCAACGACAAGGAGAATCTAACGGGGCTCGGCGGACGCGTCTCCATCGTGGATCAGCTCAGTCGCTTGAAAGCCGGCGTCAATGCAACGCCCAAATATGGCAAACGCAAATGCGTCGATTCAGCGGCCACAACAACAATAACAACACAGGACGCCGATACACAAACCGAAGATTTAGCGCCCGTCAAAGATGAAGATAAGCCCATCACAGCGGATGATCTGACCAGTGAGAGCGAACCCGGTGAGAACTACTACAAACTGCTCTCGGAGCAGCGACGCCTTGCTCTAGAGGAGACACTCAACGAGAATAGGCATTTGCACGAACGCATCGAGGGACTCGAAGAGGAGATGGATGTGATGCGCAAAGAGCTGGACGAGGCTAAGACTCTGGTGGAGGTGCTCCAAGAGATATGCGACGAGAATGAGGGCAATGACAAACAGGCGCACTCAGAGGATCAACACGAATAGTTACACGAAATGCTAAATAACCAAGAAATGCATTTATGTTTTAGAATCATTATATTACTATTATAATTTGAAAGTATATGTAGTTAATTCCTCTTCGATTTTCTTAACTTATACATTTACAATTATTATTATTATAATTATAATTATTATTAATATTAAGCCAACCCAATGGACTGGTCTCAATGTACGCCAGCAATAAATATTTACTAGTTAATGCGCCAGTTATGTTCCAATAAAAGTTGTTTCCGTAATTTGAACAATTGTTTATTATTAATATATTTATATAATTTTACTTTCACTTCAGCCAGTCGGTGATGATTTCCTCGCTGTGAAATGTCTCCACATCGAACTGCAAGAGAAATGTTGATAAACGTAAATTCTACATATATATATATAAAGTATTGGATAAGTACTAGAGGGGTCTGCACTCAGAATCCATACTGAATGCATTCGGATTGAATTGAGTGAGTCAGCGGCATGGAAGTAACTGAGTGAGTATGAATATGACCAAGCATTCGCTTTGATACCATACGGCATTCATTTGAATAAATGAGAAGAAATATAGTATAAAGTGGAATGAAAAATATAGTTAAAAGCCGTTTAGCCACATTTCCACTCTCTCAATTCTTTTTGTCCCGCAATACTCATTCACTCAAACCTCTTCGGCCTGGCACTCTCATTCAAATGTGTTTATGCCATGCATGCAGACCTCTAATAAGTACGCACCGCATCTGTGGATACCTCAATGCACTCCTCGTACTTGGGCACAACGCCCATTACGTCCACATCATTGGCAGCTGCATCCAGATAGGCGGAATCAGCCTTCGCTGCTGCAATGAGCACTGCCGTCTCGGTATCCGGCACAATAATCTCTTCGTCATCAACTTCGGCATCCTCATCATCTTCCGGAGCAGGCACTTTGGCCAATCGTGTGTCCGCATCATCAGGATGCCCATGGGCAGCCTTCATGTGCAGACGCAGGGCAAAGGGACGTGCATACTCCGCGCCGCAAGTGACGCACCAATATTTATTGGACACCTGTTGGTTCTTAACGGCCGCACTGCTGATGTTCTTGGCATCGCTGGTCCTGTGGGTGGACATGTGCGCCTTGACCGCATACAACGAGGCAAAGGGCCGATTGCAGACGGCGCACTGATACGGCTTCGTGTGCGTATTCTTGTGGGCATAGAGCTGCACCGAGGTACGAAAGGACTTCGGGCAGCTATCACAGGCATACAGACGGTCCGAGCTGTGAATGCGCAAATGATGCGAGTAGACCTGGTACGATTTAAAGCTGTAATGGGCAAACGAAATGCTTGAATACATTGATTCCTGAAGTGTTTGAAATGTCTTGGACCAGCTCTCACCGCTTATTGCATGTGGTGCACACATAGGGCCGTATGTTGGTGTGCGTGCGCAGGTGCAGCGTCAGTGAGTAAGAGACGCGAAAGGTTTTGCCGCACACCTCGCAGCTGTATGGCTTCTCGCCCGTATGGACGCGCTCGTGCTTCACCTTCTCGTAGGGCCGGGAGAAGACACGCTCACAGTATTGGCAGGCGAATCCCGGTTTATCCCTGTTCGTATTGGCGGGCTTTTTATTGGCATTGTTATTGCTGTTGTTATTGCTATTGCTGTTCAGCGCACGCTCGTGAATCTTCAAATGCACCTCATAGTTCGTGACATTCTCAAATTTGCGATTACAAGTACCGCACAAGAACTGCTCCTGGCTCTGGTGCATCTGCTTGTGCACGGTCAAGAGATTCTGCTCGAAGCTGCCAAAGGAGTTGACAGAGAAAGAAAGAGAGTTTCTTTATAGAGAGAAGGCGGCTTTTGATGTGCCCATACTCACCTCTTGTTGCATATCTCACAGTAGAACTGATCCAGTTCGCTGTACTGCTGATGTGCGCCCACAGGCAGCGCATCCTGTATAGACTTGGGAGCTCGCTTGTTGTGAATGCGCATATGGAACTTGAGGCATTTGGCAGAGCTGAACTGCGTATTGCAGATGTCGCAAACTGTGGCGCTGCTGTTGTCGCTGCTGCTGGCAGCTGTGGCAGCTGCGGCCTTGCGGCGCATTGGCGTCTGGGTCTTGGCCAGCTTGGCGCTGTTGTTTTTGCCGTGTGCTTCGCCAACCGTTTCGGCCTGGGGGCAGCTATGGTCCTCGGCGCTCTGGCGTGTCTCGAATATGCTGTGGCAGTCGAAGCAAAAGTAACGTTCCGATTTGTTAGGCACTTCTTCAGCCTCCGCCTCCGCCTCAGCTTCCGCTTCCGCTTCCGGCTCCGGCTCTGCTTCGGATGCGAATTCAGCCTCATTGCGAACTTCTGCTTCGGCTAGGTCAACTTGCGAGTCATCCTCCAGCACATCCCACATCTGTGGTTCGCTCGCCTCCTCCAGCTCTTCAATCAAATCATCTTCCACGACCATGGAATCAATATCTAACATGCTGTCCTCGAATTCATCCTTAATCTCAACATCGTGAACTATGAGTTTGGATCTGGCCTCGGCCGTGGCCGCACAGCCGTTGGGGCCACTGTGCGCTTGGTTATACGACTCGATGCTGTCAAAGTCATTGTTGCAGTCCTCACAATAATAGATTTCATCCGCAGCCGTATCAATTATGAAATGGTCAACATTGCTTTGTTTCTTTGCGTCCACGTGCGAATTCGCAGTTATTCCGAATTGTTCCCCACTGGGTTCTGTTAATTAGCACCGTGAGCAGTGGCAGAGATTAATGTTTTCAATTGCTACACACCTGACATTGCATTATTTCGCCTTGAATGCTACAAAAATATATTCTGGCTTTCGGGCTGCTACATATGTTGTCCACTTTATTCTTGTCACAAAGCTGACCCAACTATCGATAAAACAAAAAGCGATTTCTAACAATAACTCGAATATCGATTGTTTCTGGCGATAGTTGGCTAACATAAAACTGTTAGCTGCACAGAGTTACTCTCTGTAAACGCTCTGTTAACCGCCAGTAACGTAATCGCATTCAAATTAATTGAAATTAAATTGTTTTTTTTTTTTTTGTAATTTATTTGCTCTATGTGATTGGCACTAAGTTAGGCATATGTACAAAAACAATATAACAAGTATCAATATCAATATCAATATCAAACATTAAACAGATCTCTTTACATGCTATTAAACGACTTTAAGCAGGAATGATTACAAGTTTATCTCACTGACTGACTGACTACGCGGGGTGCAATTATAACTAGAAATGACCCGAAACTAAAATAACAACGAATACAGCTGACAGCCAATACGTTTGCAGACATTCGAAACGACATAGGCGCCAGCCGAAACGGTCACGAACAACGTCAGCCAGCCAAGAAACGTAAATTCCCCAACACGCGGCCTTATATGCTGCTGCAGACCCAGCCAGCCGCCATTGTCGATCAGCCAATAGACCAGGTCATCCTCAATAATCTCAGCCAGGCCATCGACCAGGGTCTGCAAGTAATCATAGTGGCCCTGGCGCACACAGTCAATGGCAAAGCCGCCACAGACCGAAAATATCGAGATGATTTTGCCCCACGTAATGCTCGAGCGAAAGAGATCCTTGGCCACCAGATTGAGCAGCATGGGCGCCATATCGCTATCCTCCAGCTCACCAAACGGCGCACGCGACAGCTGCCTAGAGATATTCGTATAAACACGCGGATGCATGCGCTCCAGTTCCTCGCCCATCTACATGACAAATTAAATAACAAACAGTTATATATATGTATATATAGTTCGATTTCTATACTTACGCTATTGAGCGCTGGAAACACCTCATAGACTACATGTGACGATGGTTCCAGTATGTTGCGTAGTCTTTGTATCACCTTGCGATTGAGTACCCCGGCACGCCGCAGTCGCGCTCTTATGTACTGCCCGCACAGGCACTTGCCCTGGCAAATAGACAATAAAACAATATAACGAAGTTCAATTAATAAATAACCAATTCGATCAAATCAATTTAACTGATGGACATTGCGAGCTTTGATCTTTCACACATGGTGGCATCAGTGCCAAGATGAGGTTGCGATCTGCAGGTGTATCGATCAATTGCTAGTCAAAATTTCCGCTTATCCGGAATCGCATAATTTATGATATCTGGAAACAATTCTAAAATACAATTCGATTTCGTCTATTTTCATTTTCGTTTTCTTGCCGCTTTGTTTGGGTTTGTCGGGCACTTTTCAAGTAATTTCAGTTTCGGTTTAGCTTTTGGCTAAAACACACACACATACACAGCTAAAGCATTTATGCTTGTCGACGAATTTTGAGTTTTTGGCCAATCACCGAACTGAGTGACACCTGCTAAATTTCATTCACACACTTAACACACCTCAAGATAGTTGAAATTTTGAAAGCCAAACGCAGCACATGAAATGCAGCGCTCGCAAAAATAATATAAACACAACAAAAAATAAAGAAATTTATAAATAACAATGCTCAACCTATGAGATATTGTGTATTAACTTTTGATTCGTTATATCTTAGTCTAGAATCTAGATACAAATTTGACTGAATTGATTAATTTTATTTATTTATTTTTATTTTATTTTTTTTGGTTTAGCATTCAGACATTCAAGTTCGTTTACCCCGTTCCTTTATATGCATGTGGTATATTATTTATATTTTAGTTTTAGATTAATTAGTCTACTCTAAGCTATCATTAATTATTATAATACAAGCAAATTTAGTCATAGACAGCGTATATGTGCATTTAAAATAATGTTACTAAGTTTCAATACGAATAAATATTTAAATCTAATAAAATCTAAAAAAAAAAAATAATAATAAAATACATTTAAAAAAATAATAATAATAAATTAAGAAAAATATGTTTATTTTTTTTTAATTTTTATTATGTTTTTTTTTTTAATATATATATATATATATATATATTTTTTTTTTATTTTTATGAATAAATTATTTAAAATATTAATATTCCGAAATTCTTATCAAAATTTTCACGCTAAATATGATATCGAAATATATATTTAGTTGTTAGCCACACAAAAATATATCCTATTAATTTATATATAGTAGTCACTGATTAGAACAGCGTATTTTGGCTCTATAGTTAAATGAAATACGATTTTATTTAGTGGCCGATGCTAACCGTGCGCGCTGTGCAGACAGAAAGAAAGTGGAAATGTTTATAGAGATGTGTGCTAACCATTAGCTAATAAAATCCTAAACAGATCCAAACAACTCGAGACTCTGTTGGAGCAGACTATAGCGGATCTTATCAGTAAACATTATAGAAAATATAGTAAGCGATTAATTAAGTATAGAGTGAAGCGAAATTCCTTTAGGTAGCGTTGCTTGTCACATATTGCGAGATAAGATTTACTTCATTGAATTCCTTTCAAGAAATTTCAAAATGAAATTGAATTCTTAATTTATGTAACATAATAAATATAGGAAATATAGCGGACGATCAAATCAAATTAAAGCGCTGTGAATCTATTGTATTCAGGCTGTCAGAAATATTTAATTGGCCGAATTCTTTCAAAGATTTTGTTAAGAATATTTATAACTTAATTTTAGAATCAAAGATTACAGAAAGTGAGCAAAATAATAATATACATATATTTTTTTTAAATTTATAAATATATGTATAAAATACCTAACGAATATCGCAAATATGGTGAGTGATTAATTTAACTTAGAATGAATATAACTTAGAATAATATAATATAATACATTGACAAAATTTACTTGACTGGATTCCTTTCAATACTTTTCAAAATAAAATTTGATTTTTCACTCAAAGAATGCACACTCAGCAAAATATTTTTTTTTACGCCAATAAAAATTAATAAAATATATTATAAAATACATAACGTTCTAGAAATTATAGTGAGCTATTAATTAAGTTTTTTTTGACAATATTTACAACAATACAAGTTAAGAATTAACTCAAATAATGCAGAGAGCCAGCAATAACAAAAATATATTTTAAAATTGTACACATAAAAAGGTTTGCTTTAATTAAAAATTTAGTTTTAAATGAAAGTTTCTTTGCAAATGATAAATATTTTTATAATTTATCTAAGATAACTATGGACTGCAAAACAAAATGAATTCACCTTGTCACAATTTTCAAGCTTCAGCAATGCATTTGACAATTAGTTTTAGCTGCCGTGTCAATAGAGTTGATAGCAAAGTCTGCTGATGTTTGCAAACAGAGGTTATCGGAGGCAGCCTGATCAGCTTCTTTTTCTTGGATTACTTATACCTTGCTTTTGCTTATATATAAACAACTAAGAATAGTTGAGAAAAGTCTGTTGAATAATAAGTAATGCCATCAACATTCATAATTTAAGTAATAAACTCATTCAATATTACAATTTAAATGAATATGCTGTGCTACTATTTAATTTAATTAATGTAAACAAATAAATTGGCTTCCTCACTTCAAGACCAAAAGCCAATGCTTATCGAGCCCATAGACTCATAGACTCACAGAGGCAGACAGACTTGGAAATATGTATGAAAACACGTGTCTACAGTGTTGTCTATTATGTTCGTGTGTGTTTGTGATAGATGTCTGTTTAATTGACAATGTCAGGCCGCTGGCAATTGTTATCGACACTCGTTGAATTATATTTTATTTCGCACAATTATCATTTGTCATGCCAGCTATGCAGCTCGGCAGCCCCACAAATTGGCGCCAACTTGACATATGACATTGCCGAAAAAAAAAAGAGTCGGCACGACCTTGGGTCAGTTGGGGTATTGAATTGTTGAATGTTGACAAGTCTATTGAATATTGTTGGCACTCAATGGCTATTGCCAAACTCTTCCCACATGGGGTTTATCAACCTGTTTACGCTAAATGCTCTTCGGCCCATAAATCTAATCCAATTTGTTTATGCCACGCACTCACTCTCCTTCTGAACGTACGCCGACATAATTATTACCACCTGAAGAGCAAAATGTTTTCAGGTTTTTCTTTCAATTGCTTGCTTCATGAATCCATCACCCCCAAACTCAATTGGCGCCGAGTCTTATGATATCTATTTTTAGTATTTTTAGCAAACGCTTTTTTCTCTCTCTCTCTCCATTTTTTACTTTTTGTTTAATTTTTAAAGTGCTTGCAGCTGTTTGGATATATTTTTATTTTATTTATTTATTTATTTATTTTTTTTTTTTTTTTTTTTTTGATAGAGCAAACTATTTGTTTACATTGCCCTTGGGGCTTTGGGGTTTTTCTTATACATAATTTTTTTTTTTTATAATTTTGGTGCTTTTTATATAGTTTAAGAGGAACAGCAAAATTGTATTTGATGTTTATCTTTTCATTGGAAGCTTCACAATTTCATATATAAAATAATTTTAGTTTGCATAAATTGTAAACATTTTTTTTTTTTTTTTTTTTTGCTTAGTTTCAGGCACAAACTTCATTGAGCATTATTTGCATTACCTATTTCAGTATTCCTAATAATTTATTTCTATTGACTTTAGCTTCTGTTTTATCACAGAGTCAAAGTCAGGCATTCTAAAGTTAGCAAGCTCAACATTTTTTATCAACGAATGATCAACAAGTGGGGAAAAAAAATAATTCACATCTCCCGGCACACAGTAAATATTTCTGAATTATTAAATGGCAAGCGAAAAAAAAATAAATTATAAAAAAAAAAGTGCAAACACTTTTCACGTTGCAAAACCAGCTATAATATATTTTTTGTTATTTTGTTATCAGCTGAGATAAACAAATTTTTTAATGAGAGAAAAAAAATGACAATATATATAAATAAACTTCCATTGCTGCATAACGTTGCGAGCGCACCCTATTAATTAAATGTCGAAAGGGCTTATGCAATGCACAGCCACGCCCACTAATTAGGCATTATTTTTTGTGAAATTTCATTTCATTCTAAACAACAGCAGGAATGGGACCACCAACTGTTGGTTCTTATTTACCTAAATTTATATAAAAACATATTAATATTCAATTTGTTTGCACAGCTTTTCAAATACCCTGTTGAAATGCATAAACAAAAGGGTTATCTATGACTTAAGTGTCGGAATGTGATAAATTGTATAGAATATATTAAATATGCAGTGTCAATTTCATGAATTTAATATACTAATTTTGAAGATGCAATTTAACTTTCCCTAACTCGATAATGTAAGAGCTTCAGGAAATATTTTCTAAATTGTAAATAAAGTATAGAAGATATAGTATAAGATCTCTGAAATATCTCTTGAATATAAAATGTAATTAATAACTTCTATAAATTAGGTATAAAATAAGGAACTTGTTGTATTACTTTCCTAAATAGAGCATAAAACATTAAAGATAACATAAAACATAAATTACAACTTCAACAATTTAAATATAGCATTGAATATAGAAGTTATAGTATTTCTTTAAATAAATACAAAAATGAAAGATACAGTATAATCAATTGACTATAAATATAATATACAATATGCAGTAAAACTCTCTTAAATTGAATAAAAAAATATTAAATAACTATTGTTTATAAACTATTTCTTATAGATACCCTTCTTTAAATTTGATATAGAAGATATACATATTAAAATATCCCTAAATATTATGTATAGAATATATATAATAAAATTTAAAATATTTATAATATATAAAAAATGTATATATTCAAAAAATTATGAAATAGTAAATAAGATATACAGTACAGAAATGTGGGGAATATACATATGTATATGTATAATTCACATTTAAATAATATTATATTATATATATGAAAAAATAATTGAATTGTTTAAAATATAATATAATATAATAGACATTTTAATATAATATATTTTATAATTATATATTTTTTTTTTATTTTCCACTTAGTTAATGTATATCTTTAATATACAATTAAATGAATATTATGGATGTGAATTTCAAATTTTTAGACTGTTGTCAAAACTATAACAACAGCTGCTTTATCGGAGACCTGATTTAACCTAGTCTAATGCGTTTTTTTGTTAGCTTATATGGCATAACATCTTCACTTCGTGCACATTCATAAATATTTCGTAATGAGTAGAAAGAAAAAAGAAAACGAACTAATTGTGAAAACCGTCAGTAGCCTATATATTCGCTTTAGTCAAGGTCGTGCGCACTTCTGACAGAGTCCAGGGAGGGCAAACGCTCGTCTAATCAGAGATTTGAAATTGTTCTCATTGCTGTGCAATGTTTTCAAGATTTATAAATATATGTGATATTCTATCTTGATTTTCCTTTATTCCCATGCATTGTAATTAGGGGGTATTTTGGCGCTTCACTAGCTTCGCTTATCACTTTTGTTGTTGTTTTTTTTTTATCGCTGACTTACCTGATTAATAATTTCCATTTTGTACTCCTGGTAGTTCGTCATGGTGCGTGTACTGCTGGCCAGCGACGAGGTGGAGGCGGCTCGCGTCATGTGCCCCAATGTGCCACCCGGCTGGCCCGCTGCCGTGCTGCCCGCCTGCGGAGATTTGCCATTGAGCGGTGCACGCAAAGCTTTCCAATCGCTGGCTGCGGTGACGATGGTGCTGCGTCTATTTGCCGTATAGATCTCGTTATCCAGCGAGGAGGACTTGAACTTGGCCAGCTTGGGTGTAGGCGCTTTGTTAGTAGAGCTGGCCGTGGCGCTGGTGGTGTTAGTGTTGGCGCTTTCTGCTGTGGTGGGTGCCATGGCCATCGTCATTTAAGCGCTGCAACGCAGAGGCAATGCTTCGCTGCAGCTGGACAATGGACCAAGCTTTGCTCTCTTTCTCTCTCTCTCTCTCTCTCACTCTTTCTCACTCACGCTTGCTTTTGCTATTGCTGTTGCCCTTTCTATTGCTGTTGTTATTGTTGTTTTTGTGCGCTTGCATGCAAGCTGTGTAAAAGTTGAGCTTTTATTATGACAATTTGTTGGGGCTGATTGTCGCCTTGCAATGAGCGCAGCTAGTTTTGCGCTTTTTTGGAGGTGGTTTGGCTTGATGAAATGTGCAAAACAAAATACAAAATCGAGAATAAATGTTGCGCCCAAAGCGTAGAGCAGGCAAACACACAACACACACACACACACACACGAATGCGCACACAAAAGAAAACAACTAAAAACTTGTTGTTGTTGTTGGTGCTGCTGCTGTTGCTTTTCGATTGATTTTCAAGCTGCTTCTGTTGCTTTCTTTTTGCTGCTGCTCTTGTTGCTGCTGCTGCCGTTGTTGTTGTTGGTGTTGTTATTATTATTCTTGTTGCCGTCTCAGTTGTTGTTGGTGCTGTCTTTATTTTACCTTTTTTTTCTTATTTTGCTGTGGCGCGTGTATTTTTACTGTCGCTTCGATTCACTTTGCTTGAACTTTTAACCGAGAAATCTACGAAAAAAAAACACAAAACACACAAACACACACACACTCACAAAAACAACTGTATTGTGCAAACGTCGAGGGATTGCCGCTCTGTCTCGGTCACAATTTTAGCGGCCCCGCTGTTCTAACGCGTGAGAGTGTGCGCCGTTAACTCAGCTGCTGTTTGCTGCTGCTGTTGCTGTTGCCATTCGTTTGGCTGCGCTGCCCGCTTTCGGACCGAGCTCCAAAAAAGCACGCAACGTAAAGCTCTCCAGAGCGAGACAGCCACAGCAGCCAATGTACAATGCGTCTGTAGTCTATGCATATTTACATGAAAGCAGCTGGGCGCCAAATTGACGACATGTGCGTAATTGTTGTGTGAAAACATTTTATGTGTTTTTTAACCCTCAATGCGATAAAGTCTCTCACTTAATCGCAATTATGTATATTCAAAATAATCACAACTTGCGATATTTTAGAAATTCACGTCGATATAATATATAACAGCGATACTTATTCGCTTCGTTTACATAGCTATCGATATTTACTGTAAAGCTCAAGCGCTAAATAAATTGCATGTGAATTGTTTATTTGTTTTAAAGCGTAATTCATGCTCTGCTAATAAACAATAGAATATTAACTCAAGTCTCGTTTTGCAATTAACTACATCAACAACAAATATTTAAAAATGTAGTTTATAAACATCGAAAAGAATATGTGGGAAAAATACTAAATACTGTGCTAAGGTCACACTGCTTAACGGTGAAAATTTTAAATAATAAATTAAATATATTTATAAATATGTTATATAAATCGTATTGTATTGTATTTTTATATTTTTCGATCAGCTTGTAAATCGTTGGTATATTTTGGGTATTAGTGTATTGACAATAAAGCGCAAAAACATAAATAATAAAATCAAACCGAATACAACACCGATTACCAGCGTAGTCCACTCCAAGGGATTTAGGCTATTCGTAGTAGGTAAAACGTGTGTATTAATGCCACTCTAAAAAGATAAGAGATGTGACATTAGTTAGCTAGAAATTTGAGCTATGTAGATTGTAATCATTTAACTTTACCCAACCACCATTCTCGTTTATCCAGGGCACTAGCTCATCCTCGATTACTTCGGAGACGCTCTCCATAAGCTTTGGCAAATACTCGGGATGACCCTGACGCACACAGTCCACCGACAGGCCACCGGCTATAGCAAACAATGAGATAACCTTGCTCCACGTGATCTCAACTCGAAACAGCTCCCGGCCCACGGCGCCCAGCAGCAGACTCACTGCATCCGGTGTCTGAAACTCGCCGCCAGGATTGCGGCAAATCTGACGCGCGACACCATTATAAATGCGCGGATGCATGCGCTCCAGCTCATCGCCCAACTAGGAAATGGTGCAGATGAAAATGACTAAATTAATAGCAAATACATAGACCTTAAGCGGACAACTCTCTGGGGACACTCACCACTTGCACCGCTGGGAAAACGTCTCTCACAATGCCCATAGTCGTGTTGCTGTTGCCCAATATGCTGCGAATGCGCTGCAGTCCCAACTTCTTGTTGAACAGTCCCGAGCGTCGCAGCCGTCGCTTGATGTAGTGTCCGCATAAACAGCGTCCCTGGGTGAAAAATCAAAGCTTTAATTTATTGATTAGCAGCGATAAGCAACAAATATTTCACTCGTGGCCAGGCAAACCTGAAGCGAAGACCAAAAAGTGAATCTCAAAATAAATAATCGATAAGGTAAAACCAACAAAAAATATTTATAAAAAGCTTGAATTAATCTGCGATTAGGGCATTATGGTATTTAATTAAAATTTTATATAAGTATTGAAGTTTTCTGTACTGGATAAATACTTGTTAAAAATTAATTGTAGTATATATATTTATAAAATATTAATTAAATAGCTAAATTAAAAATGATATAATATTAATTATTATTATTATTATCTAATAATTATATAATGTATAAAAATAATATTTATTAAATATAAAGATATATAAAATATAAATTATATACAAAAATATATATAATTCATTTAATGGCTAAATAAAAAATGCATTGAGTTCACTTAAATAAAATATTTCTTAAAGCTTTAACAGCAACTTTAACAAGATTTATGCTACATTATTTCACATTGTCAAATATAATATTAAACTGAAATAAAGCACAAAAAAAAAAAAAAAAAAAAAAAAAATATATACATTTTGAAGAATATATGAAAGTCAGAAAATTAGTAATATATTTTGACTGAGAAGAATTAAAAGAAAAATTGTTTTTTTTTTTTTTTATATTCACAGATTTTGTTTAAAATAAAACATAATAATATTTACATTGGTATCCCTTTAATTCTGGATCTTTCTACCCAATATACTTCAATGCTAATAATAATATTATTGATTAATTTATGTTATTTTTGCATTTATTAATGTAAATATTTTTATTTTATGCATTTAAATATTTGTTTATATTTTAGCTTTATGACCAAATGTGTAGGAAGCACATTTAAATCTATTAATTGTCTTGATTTATTTATTTACTTTTTATTTTCATTTATTTCATTTAATTTTATATCTATGGCCATATATAATGGAAGCATTCGATTTCTAAATAAACATTTTTTTTATATTTGTGAAAAAAAAAGAAAAACATTAGGCATTACTAAAAAATTTGCATTAAAAATTCTACTATATTCAAAGCAATTTAATTAAATTATAACTAATGTTTCTATATTTTTAAAATAATCTATATATTTATATATGTATATTATTTTTTTATATATTTTTTACATACATATTTCTGCATGCTTAACAACAAATGAATAATAATTAACAACTGCCCATTCAGCTATATATAGATTTTTATCACAGGCTAAGCCTTACCTGTGTGATTATATCTTGGGCAGGTATTTGAGCAGCCTTCCAGCCAATTGTGTAGGACAGTTTGCGGGTGACCACATCGCTGACATTGCTGAGCCGTCGGCGTGTTGTCTCCCGCTGGCCCACCTCGAGCAGGGCAGCCGAATGGAGTGTGGCGGGGAAGCTGAACTTGCGGCGATTCTGCGCCTGCAGCAGTCGCTCCGCTTGGGTCGTGACCATGGGGAAGCCGTTGCTGAAATTGTCATTGTTCGTGGGGAACGAGGTGCCTGGCATGATGGTGCGTCTGAGATCCTGAAAGAGACATGACATTAATCAAACTGATTGCCAAGCACTAATTGCAGTCATCGATAGCCGATATGCGATACACGATATCCGATATACGATACGCGCTTATTTTTGTGCCTACTTTGGGCTTCATTAATTATTTCGATGTCGCAAACTCTGTCTGTGTGCGCTGCTCATGTTAAATCAATTAATTGCCATTCGATTTGGCTGATGTGGCAAATTTTTGCGCGTTGTTGTCAATCTTTTGGGTGCCGCTGCCCATGAGAGACTTTTATCTTGTATCTATGTAGCTGTAGCTGTGTCTATGGCTGTCCGTTGGCTGGAAATGTTTTTTATTTTTGTACTTTTTTTGGTCTGGCCGTCAAGGCGAAAACCTGCTACAACAACACACCATTGCAACAACAACAACAACAACCACAACAAAAACATTTTAAACATCACATAAGCCCCACAGACAAACAATTATAATCAAAAATAATTGCCTCAAATCATAAATGTCATGTTGAAATTGCATTAAATTTATGAATGACATTATTTAATGACTTGAGCCGCCAGCCAGAAAATCTCACATTAGGCGCGCAATTCAGAGAATAATGTTAATTGATTACTACAAAAATAATAAAAATCTAATGAAAAGTCATGATGAAATGGATATGAAAATTCCGTTTTACGAAGCTTAAATATTTTGAGCCAAGTTATAAAATTAATAATAATTATTTTTTTTAAACTATTTCAATTTCTTATTAAATAAATTATAATTAATTTGAAATAGGCTTAAATATTTTTAGCTTTTATAAAATGAATTAGTTCTTAGGCATATCTAACTATTTAATATTAATTTGTTGAAATACAAACATTTAAAATAATATAAAAAATAAAAATATATTAAACTCTTTAATTTACAATTAAAAGTAAAATAAAAACCGAAACGAATATAAAAGCTATATATATATATATAATACATAATATAAAAAAATTAAAAAATTACACTCCTTGATTTATTAGGCATGTGTTACTATTAATTATTTATTTTTTGAAATAAAAATAATTAAAATTGATCTTATATATTTTTAGCTCTTATTAAAATAATTTGCTTAATGCATTTCTATTTAATATTTATTTTATTGAAATTGAAATTGAAAAATAAAAAATTAAACTCTTTAATTTACAAAAAAAGAAAATAAATAATAAAATAAAAATAAAATGAATATTAAAAATAAATAATAAAATTTACAAAATTATTTTATATTTATATAAAATATAAATATATTTAATATTTATATATACAAAAATTAAACTCTTTAATTTAAAAAAAATTGCGTTTTTTAGAAATAAAAATAATTAAAATAAAAAAAATTCTTTAATTTACAAAAATAAAAATAATATAAATAATTATAAATTTAATATAACATAAATAATTAAAATTAATAAAAAAATTTAACTCTTTTATTTACAAAAAAAAATAAATAAATAAATAAAATAAATTAAAATAAAAAATATATAATAACAATTGTAAAATATTTTAAATCCAACTTCAATATATTCTTAATACTAAATTCAATTCCTGCATACTCTGTAATACTTCATCCCAGCCTCAATAATGTAATTATATTTATAATAAGCTTTTTTATAAGCTTGGTAAAAAAGAAAGAATTTAAAGTTTTAATTATTATTGCTGTGCCCACACAAGAATCAAAGAAAGAAAGATATAATCCAGTAAATAATAAAGCCTGCCAATGGATATGTGGTGTCAGCTAAGCCTTTGCTTTGCTTTTGCTATTGCTATTGTATTATTATTGTTGAGTTTTTGCTTTGCGCCACCATTTTTGGGCAGATTAATGACGTCGACGTCGACGTCGGCGTTGGGGGCTCGTTAAGTTTGATTGGCGGTCGCGTCTTTTTGTTTTGGCCATTTCAAACGGACTTTCAGCAATCTGGCCAAAATGCTGTGAATGCGTGTTGTCATTAGTTGACCACAGGCGGCATGTCAAATGGCAAATGATTTGTGGATTGCGGCGACTGCGTCAAGTGAATCGAGTGAATCGAGTGAAGCCACAGATGCGAGTGTCGAAGTGCTATCGTCTAGGGAGTACGACTCTCTGCCAGCAATTAGCTTTACATAACCTGGCCCAATAAGCACGTCGTGTTCAAGGAAAGTTGTCACAATCGTATACAAGAAAATCGTGTGCGTTTCTCGGCATGGAAAGTAAATTTTTGGACACCTCAAAATAAGTTGAGTTCTACATAGTGCACACATTTGGGTCATACCAAATCACGATTATGCCAGCTTAGCTTATAAAAGCACGCCCACACATGGCTCGAGCAGTTAGTGATTGTGCAGAATGTCGGCCAATTGGACGTATTTACTAATTGTCAGCTCTACCCTACTGTGGCTGCTACTGGTTGACAGAGCCTGCGCGGATGTGTCTCACTTCTTTGCAGCACCCGCTGAATTTGGCAGCTATTTGCATGGACAGCTGCCCTTCCAGCTGGCACTGCCCCAATATGGTCCACCAGCCTCAAATCCTGTCACGCCCGCTCCTGTGGCCCCCGTGGCTCCAGCAACTACGGAGTTTAGCCTGCCCGAGATCATTGATAATCGCAGCAATGTCAAGAGTTTCGGCCAGACACATGGTAATTTTATACCCCTGAGTCAGCATTATCTGCCACCCAGCAACGAAGAGCGTCCCAGCTATGAGAGCCCAAAGCCCAGGTAAATTACAAATATAGTAAATTATAAAAAAAAAAATTAAAATTATAAATGAAAATAGATAGAAAATGCGAAGATTGGAGCTTTAAATATTTATGAATGTATGTAAAGCTGCAAATATAGTTTGATAATGGTTTTAATCGATAACATTTAAAAGAGAACAGTTATCGATTTCTTTAAAATAAAAGCTGCATATGCATGCTCTATATAGGAGTCTTCAACAAAATCTTCAAGTCTTTAGCTTCTATAGGCTAAAAATATGTTAAGATAAAATATAATTTTATGATATTTTTAATCGATAACATTTAAATGAAAGCAGTTATCGGTTTGTTTGAATAAGCTGGATATGCATGCTCCATATAGGTTATGAGATCGACGCGTTTATATATTCGAAGCGAAGAATAGATCAACTGATCAGACGCCTGTTTGTCTAAGTGGACTCAGTTTTTATCACAATCAAATATATATATATATATAATTATGTGATCTACATATCATGTCTCTTTCTATATAAACTCCGATTTCCCATTCCTATTCTATGCATGACATCAGCGTATAAAAATTCAACTTATTAAGCTTAACACAATCAAATTTATACAGCTTAAGTTAAATAAACTTTAAGCAGCTTTAAGCTCATTAGCTATCCTCATTTAGCTTCAAAGCTTTCAATTTTTTTTCTGACTACCTTTCATTGCATTAGCGATGAATTCGCTGGCTACTATTATCCACAGCCCAGTGCCAGCAGCACCACACGCCTTCCCTCGACCACAACAACAACAACGCCACGTCCCATCGTTGTGCAGGAGCTCGGCGAGGATAGCGATGATGAGCAATTATCGGCTGCTGGCTATGATTACCATGCACCGCCGCAACGTCCCTCGACGCCAGCTCCAGTTTATCTGCCGCCAGCAGCAGAGAGCAGCAGCTCACAGCATCAGCAGCTGAGATTGCGCATCAAGGACATGCGCTGCCTGCAGGCGGGCTACTTTCGGGCAATCCTCAAGCTGGACAGCTTTGTGGGCGCTACACCTGTGCTGGACAACGACTACGATGAGTCGGTGGGGAAACACTGTGAGCTGAAGCTATCACGTAGCTATTTACTCCTGGACATAGCTGGCGCAGACTTTGAGCGCTGTGGCGTGCGCAATTGTGGTCAGGATTTGTGTTTGCGACTGCGTTTCCCGGCTATACGAGGACTGCGCACTGGCGCGGACTCTATACTGACGCTGCACTGCAAGACGCAAGAGCGTGTGGCCGTCAAGACGCATGCACTAAAAATGGGCGTGGCCAATGATGTGTGAGTGGACGAGTATAGCGGACTTGTACTATAATCTGAACTGAATCTGAATATATATATAATTTCCCTTAACATATAGCCAGGCACGCAGCCCTGGCAGCTATGCCCATGGCGGCAATCAGAATGCCTTTCGCACCCACGTGGAGCTCTTAAGACGTGGCAGCAATGGCTATACACAGCATCTGGAGAGCAATGGAGCCGTGCAGTTAGGCGAAGAGCTATTGCTACGTGCCCATGTATTGGCAGGAGATGGTAAGTCAATCAGATTGAAGCAATATAAATGGGAGATTGAAAATGAGAATTGACCAATTGCAAACCACAAGAGAAACCATAAGCTTTCGATTACAAGAGAAGAGAAGAATATGTAATAGGCAATAGAAGTCTAAGAAAAATATAGAATAAGTGCATAGGAATAGACAGCATCAAAGATGAGAAGAGTAAAGAAGACATTAGAGAAAGAGTGAGACAGAGCGATACAGATACAAACACACACACAGAGTAAGGGAGAGAGTGAAAAGTAAGGCTTAGAAGAGAGCAGAGTCCAGATGAGACTATATGAGATGACGCACGAGACGATGAAACCGAACTAAAATTAAATTAAATTAAAAGAGAAACGCTTCAGTTAAAAAGAATTGAGAAGAGTTGATTAGTTTGTTGAAAACAGCACTGAGAAGAAAGTTGAAAGAGAGAAATGAGCAGAGAAGATAATTAAAAATTCAATTATATTATATATATATATATATATATATATATATATATATATATATATATTGAATTCTGCTGAAGTCCAATATAGAATTAATCGATCACTTAATTATCAATGAAAAAAAAAAAATTAAAATTAAAATATATTTAAATATTTACCATATATTTAAAAAAAATATTTAAAAAAATATTGTTAATATTATTAATATTGAATTTAATACATTTTGAAAAAATAAAAATAAACATAAATATATATTTAAATGTTATATATATATATAGTAATATATATATAGTAATTGAAATTAAAATTGAAATTCAATAAATTTAAAATTAAAATTAAAATCTTAAAAATAATCAAAATGTAAGTATGTATATGTATATGTAAATTAAATAAATATTTAATTTCAGTGTTATTCAATTTTAAATTCAATTGATTTTAAGTGACATTTAAATTATTTTTGCATATATTTCAAAAATATATTTTGACTTTAATAAATTTGGAAGAGAAACATAATTTAATGTTCTGGCTGCTAACAAATTATTAAATTTTTAAGTAAATTTTTTTTTACAAGAAGTTTACTAATTTTATAACAAACTTAAAATCATATTAAAGCTTTCTTTTAAGTAGTGGAATTAGTATCAGCATAAGCTAAGCTATATACAAGTATCTATCAAATTTTTGTTCTTCACGTTAAGATTTACTCACTCATTATTTTCTATTTATTTTATATATTAAAAAATCTTTTATTTGTTTGCTTAAATATTAAATCCATTTAAACTTTATTTAAATTGAATCAATTCCTTATATTAATCTTAATTTATATTCAGCGTACTTCATCTACAACATTTCTCATTATATAGTTTTCAATACCTAACTGAACCCCTGTGAATTCTTCCTCTATCAGGTTGGAACTACACGAAGCTCAGTGACGTGCAGCTGCAGCGCATTTCGCCAACTGGAGAGCTCTTGAATAGTGCTCAGCTGATTACGCCGCGTGGCTGTCTGAACCCAGCCATGCAGAGCATCTGTGCGCATGCGCCCAGCGCTGAGCAGCCGTTGGGCCAGCGACTGCAGTTCAGAGCCGTCATGTTTCCGGGCATGCACAGCGGCGATGTGCTGGTCATGTCCATGCGCATAACGGGCTGTCTGGAGCGCGAAGATTGCCAGCTGACGGCGCAGGACTGCCAGCCAGGCATAGCCCAGCGCCGACGACGGGATACGGAGCTCAGGCCACATGCCAATGGAACCGAAGCATCGGAACTATCGCACATCACTTTCAGAGTGATTATGCCGCACATGGAGCTGCAAGAGCAGCCAGCGATTGTAAATGACTTGGACACTGCGAACGTGACTGAGAGTTCCAAGTCATTCGCTTTCTTTGGCAGCATTGGCTTTGTGCTGCTGCTGCTGGCTGTTGCTGTGTTGGCGCTTTACAAGCTGGGCAAATAGATCGATGAATGAATGATTGATGCTGGCCAAGCAAGCAGTGATGTTGTATTGGAATTGGAGTTTTTAATTTGGAATTTTATAATTGAAATTCTATTTGTACATTTATTCTCAGTGTTCTACTCGTTGTTTTATAATTTACTTTTTTTAATTCTAAATAAATAAATTGTTTATTCTACTGTCTAAAACAGAGAGAATGAGTATGCTTCAGTTTAAGCTCCAATTATCTGCTATCATTTAGACTAAAATATATGAAATGCCTTAAGTTTTGCTGTCCACATAGAGCCTACCTATATCATTAGTAGGGCTACCTATAATTAATCTAGTTCGCTAAGCTAAGCTATAGCTTCAGTTATGCTAAAACAAAAACCTGATTTTTTCGTAATTTATTTACAATATTCACAATATGCAATATATAAATTAATATAAGATATTTCAATATAAATATGAATAAATAAAATAAAAATTATAAATTCTTTTTTTGTAAGTTTTTAACAACACTTTTGTATACTTAATTTTTATTTTATTAAATTAATTAATTTATTTTATTAAATTAAATTCAATTAGTAAATTAAATTAAATTATTAAAAAAAAAATAATAAGTTTATAATACGTTTTCTAAAATTATTGCATGCTTTTACTAATATAGATTAAATTATAAAAAACTTCATTTTATTTTGTTTTATTATTTTTGATCATTTGTTTTTTTTTTTTAATTTCATATTGAAATTGTGATTCCAAAAAGAAGGAGCCGTGTCAGATTTCGTAAATATATTATATTCTTGATCAGAACTGAATCCTTAGACGATCCAGCCATGTCCATCTATATATATATATCTTTCGGTTTATCTTTCTGACTTGAGCTTTGACAAATACACAATTATGAATGCTATTAACATGCTTTAAACATTTTTTACAGAAAGTCATTAAGGAGCTGAGCGCCAGCTTTGATATTGATATTTGTTATGTGTAGAAAAAATATATTTAAATATATAAATATATATCCTCATTGAGGATATCTTCTATTCAAGAACTTTCAACATGTGCTTTTAATTAACTCTAATATCGTCTCTTCGTCTGTTTCAATATATCTCCAACTTGTGTACTTTTACTTCAAGAAAATTACCTCTTATTGCCTTCACTCACATCATTTTCATTTAATGTCTAAAATATCTTTGCATCTGAACATGACCCAAAAAAAAAAAAGAAGTTTATTCACCTTACTTTTCTCTACCTTCAGATTATACATCCTGATTCTCAACTGGCAGCTCCATTAACCACACCCGTGCCACATTCGCTTCAAGTAAAGAGAAAAAAAAACCTTTTTAGCCTGCCAAAACAGTGGCTCCACTACAATCTGTGGCGCCAATCACAGCCAAGAGCAGCAAAGAGCCCACAAAAAGCTGAAAAAGTGTGCAACAAATTTGAACTTATCGAACGGACGAAATCAGTGGCGGGCAAATGCTTGGCCATTTGGAGCTACCAAAACAGAAATTAGCACTTAATAAAATGTTATTTATGTTCATGTCGCTTGTAATTGGACGGCCTGAGAATGAAGCTGAAGCTGAAGCTGAAGTCGAAGTCGAAGCAAATCTTGAAACATGGCTCGGCGACTGATTACCAAACTGCGCGCAATTCAAAAATTGCGATCTGTCAGTTTTATGGCGAGGCACGAAAACTGAAATTCTATCACGTTTTCACGCTTCGAGCACATTTTAATGAAACCAAATACGCAAAGAACTCGCTTTTACTGTTTTAGCTTTGTTATTTGGTGCAATTTGTAGTCATTTCTTATGTTAATTCTCCATTCGCAACTGCAACTGCAGCAACAGCAACAGCAACAGCTGAATGCGGGCGGGTGGCTGCCGCGAAATGGCATCCAATTAGCTGCTTGATTGATGGCCCAATACATCATGGGGGGTCAGAAGCACAGCAGCTTTAAACAGCAGCTGCCTTTAACAATTAGCGGCTGAGGTGCTCACTGATTACGTGCGCACATTAATTAAATTATATTATTAAAATTCACAAAATTGGAATTAGCAAACCATTTTGACTAACTCATTAAGTAAGTTAGATTTATTAAGCTGTCTGTATGAAGCTAAGGATTTATCGATTAAATTATTTACTCTTCAGCACTCTTGGCTGGTAAAGCATGTAGAGAGTTTATATGCTCGCTGAAGTCTTGATCTCAGATTTGTCTACTACTCATATGTGCTTGACAAATGCAAATATATTGATATTTTAATCAATTTTAATATTTATGGCCACTGAAGCAGCGCTTCCCCTGTACTTGTTTTCATAGCTCGCAAATAAGAGTTATCCATTTGAATGCTTGCGCTCTGTTTATAAGAGAAACGGGAGAAAAGCATGCAAACACGCAGTCAGTCAGAGTAAGAGACTTATTTCATCTCCATTTTCGTCTGGGTATTTTGTATTGAGCCATTCGCCCTACACTCTTTTAAAGTTTTATTTCGGGAGTGATACTTATACGGAGACGTATAATATCAGGACGTCAATTTATATTGACTTCAATTTACCGACTTCAATTTCTTTTGTACGAACACACTTTTACGCCCAAGCACGCTGTCGATGTGTTCTGCGAGGACAACCCTCGCATCGACACCAATGCAAACATTAAAGACGTTTTGCTTCATTGAGCTCAACAAAAGCGTCTTAGAATGACGAAAAACCCAAAGCAAAACGTCTCAGCCTGAATGCGAGCGAATTTTTTGAAGACGGCTGCAATCCGTGAGAAAAGGAGAGAGAGAGAGAGAGAGAGAGAGAGAGAGAGAGAGGTAGAGAGAGTGTGAGAGAGAGAGGGAGAGAGGGAGAGAGAGAGAGCAAGATCAAGTAGAAGAAATGTTTTTTACTCTCTTCCTTCTTGAGACTGCGTGACATAGGAATAAATATTGGACCTATAAGCTTCTAAGCGTCTCTTACAATATATATAAAATTATAAGAATATCTATACAAAACCGAACGCTAACAAGAGATATATTAAAACCTCAAACTGTACAAAGCCTTAAATCAATCAGAAATTAATTCTTAAATTGTCTATCTTAGATTCAATTTTATTTATCATGGAAATAATGTGTGTCAAAAAAATTTGTTTTAGATTTCTTATTGCATGATTAGTCCATTTAGCCATGTCTCCAGTATTGTAAAACTAATTTGAAATATCCAAAGTTCAGTGTTGGAAAATGGTTCATGAATTAATGACAAAGATAACTCTATGCGATAAATAAGAAAAAAAAAAAGAATCGAATTGCATAACAATTATAATTGCATGCAGTTCAACTAGAATTTAGAGATAAATTGTTTATTTTTAATTAAAAATAGTATTAAATTGCCATTAATTAATCGATACTAATTAATATTGTTGACGCATAGTAGGCTATAGTAGAGGCAAGTTCAATTAGTTTTCGCATTTATTTATTTGTCATTTATAATGGAAACAAAATTTGTTAAGATGCACACGCCTTGGCATAAATGTGAAATTTTAATTTAATGTGTTAAATCTAAGAGCCAGTTACAGTTATGCTGCCATTCAAGAGATCCTTTGGCCTATGGCCACGTTTAGCAGGTAAGTCACTAAAGTTCACTAAGTTCGACTTGCGTGTCAGACTCTTGGCCTGACCTATGCAGTTCCCAGCGATTGCACAGCTGTGGCAGAGTGAGGCTAGATTGCTGATCACATACATAACTGGCAAGTGGCATGCACCTTATGGATCGCTTGGCTGTGCGGCCTACTCAGAGCTAATTAATAAAACCGACACGTTTGGGCCGCACAATCGCATGTGTTTCCAGGCAACACAACATGGCCAGCAACTACACAACTTTGTCTTTGTCGCAAATGGCAGGCAAAATGTTTACTTAGTGCACATAAATTAAGTGTCGAGCAGTGCCGTCGCCTCGTCCAGCTGGCGCTTAACTTTGTAGTCACAACGCAATGCGTTGCGGCCTAAGCAACAATTTACACTCTTCATTCCGCAACCGAATCTGGCCGATTGATCAGGCAAACCAGACCTAAAAACAAAAAAAAAAAAAAAAATACACGCAGACAATTTTCATGCCTCTCTCTCTCCCTCTCTCTTTTACTCTCTTGCACTGCTTAAATTAGCGACTACGACTACGACTGCGACTACTTAGTGCCCAATTTAGCAATTCCCAATAAATATTTATGAATGCACTTCATTTTCATTTTCATTTTTAGTCACTTTTCAATGGACTGCAACAGCTCTAATAGCTTATTCTACTATGAATGACGATGATTTCTTTGAATATTCATATATACACAAATATATAATAAATATATATATATTAGTATATCTGTTATGCTTAATATTAAGTATTGTACTTATGTGCACTACAATATTTCTTGAAGTTTTTCATAAGTGCTTTTTATGTTTAATGTCTTTAATTTAAAATGTTTATATATTTGTTTTCCGATACTTATAATTTTTATAACTATATCTAAAAGTATAATAATAATATATTATTTAAAATTATAAATTATATGTAATAGATAAATCATAGATTATAGAAAAAGTATAAAAGAAACAACATAAGAATTTAAATACATTAAAAATAATTAAAATAAAAATTATAGACAATATTAATTTGTTATTATAATGTATTACTAAAATAATTATAATTGTAATTAAATAATAAAATTTTCAAATATGTATCATTAATTGTAGATGTATAAAAATTAAATTTAATTTATTCATTAAAAAGAATTATAAATATTAAACTAAATAAATATAACAAATTATAAAAATTGATATGTAATCTAAAATATAAAAATAAAAAGAGATATATAATTGTAAAGACATATTATTTATCTTATATTTTATATAAAATTTTTAAATATATTGCATTAATTATATCAAAATTATTATATTTACACTGATTGAGGTATAAAAATTTAAATAAATCATAAATAATAAAAAATATTCAAACATTAATTGAATTTTATTTAGCTAGCAAACTATTATATTTAGTCATCAACTAACATCTCATCTCATTTAGTTAATTTGCCAAACTGAATGGAAATTGTATTATAAATTAACAACGACTTAGTCTTTTGTTTCGTTTCAGCTAATACAAGTTGAGCTAATTAAGTATTTGTAGCTCATCTACTATTATCTATTATGTTTCAATTCCAATGCCAATCAATCACTCCACCCCTCCCCATTCCCATTGGCTGATCGCTGCGATTAAATCAAATCACATCAAATAGTCAACGCCTCGACTCACTCATTAGCAACTTTTATTAACCAAATGTGTCGCTTGTTTATTTTATTTTTTTCTACTCTGCCTATTGCCATTGGCTCAAATGTTAGATTCGAGGCGCTGCAGTGTTTTAAATTAACGTCAAACATTTTGGCTAATACAATGTGAGTATTTTTTTCACTTTATTTTATTTTATTTGTTTTTTTCTTGTTTGTTGCTTTTTTTTTATTGCCTGTTGTTTGGCAAAAACTTATGCCAGTCACAGATCTCGTCCAAATCGGCTTCAATTCGAGTTTGTCGTTTAGAATACCCTGCAAATGTGAAAAGTGAAATGGGATTGACCACTGCGAGGCAGGAGAAAATTATGACTTTATATTCGTGATTTTGTTGATCAGAAGGTGATTTAATACTTATGTGTTTTATTATTGATTTATTTATTTTTTATTTATATTTGTTTCAAATTAATTATTATTTTTCTATTTTTTTTAATACTTATTTTAATTCATTTTTATTTATTTTATATTTGGTAACACTTTTCTAGGCTTTCAGGTTATGATAGCGTTTCACTAATATATCTTAAATTACATATGCATTCTAAAGTCTACAATTTGTGCATGGTAAATATTTAAATATGTGTTCAGCATCTTAAGGCTCTTAAGCTTATAAATCTCTCTTAACCCTAGAAAATATATATTATACAAAATTTTATATATTCTGTAGTAAAGAAACTTTCATATTTTCTCGAACAAGGCTTAATTATTTCATTGCTCTTTACAGGGCATCTTGCAGTTGTGCACTCCCCAGCACGCATACTTGTTTTGGTTTTTTCTTAAGCATTATAGCCATGTTAACATTTGTGTTATTGATTTTTTACAACAGTTGACAGTTACGCAGGCGCAATAGACGCCAATGCCCTGACACTTCAAGCCCCGCAAATGAAACTGATTTTTTCTGTCTCTCTATGGAATTTTAATATATCTATACACTACTTTAACAGAAAAGAACTTGGCATATAGTGTTTGCTTATTGACTGTTGTCTCAATGATTACCACGCCCATTCGTACAAAGTTTAATAAGGAATATGAAAATCTGTGAATACACAACATTAACAAAATATACCTTTAAAAAATTGAGTATATTTATTTTTTTATTTGTAACTTAAAACAGAGCATCTTATAGTCGTGAGCACATGTTTTTAACTTCTTTTTTATGACTGTCATAGACTTTTGCATTTGGCTCTGAAATTGGCGCATGACAAACGATTCGAGCAATTTGACTTTCGATTTGTGATTGGTTTATCAAATCGCAGTTCATTAAAATGCCAAAATACATTTAATTGCATTTCGGATAGGCCACAGGCAAACAGATAAAACCACAGAAGCCCAAAGTCTAGTCACGGCTCAGGTATAATAGTTTAGAAACAGAAATTTTTGTATTTAATCTACAATTAGATGCGGTTGCCTGACGTCGATAGGAAAAAAATATATATATGAAAATGAAAATATGATATGTTATCGCGTAGAGTGCTTAACTTAAAGATACGCTGTAATTTAAGCAAATTTAGCAATTTAATTGGGACGGAATTTATTTTGATCTTATATTTATCTATAATAAATAAATATAATAAATTAGGAAATTAAGCAAATACTTATGCATCAAGTAACCCATTCTTCTATAAATATAGAGTATATAGATATATATGTATATTTGTAGCTAACTAATGAGTTACAGCCGTTAATATTAATAGCTCGCTGGTGTTAATATTTTGCGGGGGATCGTTAACTACTCGTATTGTCGTCGCTTGATTTTGTACTTTTCAATTCCATTTACCATGCCCGATTCGATTTACGTCATTCAATTCGAGCGTGCAAAGTAGCTAACAATTTGCGCTCTGCACCTTTTTAATTGCATTAAGGTAAATATTGTGCCAGCGCGGGTGCTGTGAAGGCGACGGGGCGCCATCTATCGGATAACTGTTGACTCACGCCCAATACTCTCTTTTGTTTGATATGTATGTATATTCAGTGTCTATATTGAGGTGATCTAAGTAGTTAAATAGCTAACACAGTTGTGTTTTCATAGGCGAAACATATGCTTGGACACAGCCAAATACACTGAGAGAAATTAAACAACTAATATAGGTTAAAGCTTAAGTTGTAAATATGTAAATATACATTGTGTAACATTTATATTCAGATTCCAAACAACAAATTCAACTAAATTTAAAAAAAAAATCATAAAAAAAATTAAGTGGTATTTTATATATTGAAAAATTTAGTTCTCGTAGAGCTACATTTTATATAACAGTCATTAAAAATAACAGTAATTTTTTTAAAACATAACTTCAGGTTTAAAATTTTAATTTTTATATTTTAATTAATTTTAAATGTTTATTTTTTATGTTTTATTTGCATTTTTTTTATTGTTTATTTTTTTATGTTTTATTTGCATTTTTTTTTTTTTGTTTTATGTTTTATTTGCATTTGAAGTTGGGATTTTATTTTATTAAAAATAAATATTATTATTTATTTATTTTTTTTTAGTAGCTAGTAAATATACATATATATGTGTATGCTCGTCATAAATTCTATTAATAATAATGTGCATTTTATAATAATAAATAAATATGAATAAAATAAATAAAATATGAATGAATATTTTTTTAAATTCGCGTTATCCATGTTTATAAATATTATAAATTAGTTTTTTGATAAATTAAATATGTTATATTCTTTTATTTTATTTATTTATTATTTTTATTATTATTATTATTTTAAAGAATTCGCGTATAATGCCCTTATGAAAAATTATGTTAGTTTTGTAAAATATAAATATTTGCATATTTTTTATTTTATGTTATGTTATTTGTAATATAAAAATATTAATAAGCATATAAATTTATATTTATATATATATTTAAAAATTCGCAATAAGTTTTCAGTGTAAATACCTGAACGGCAACTGATTACCTCTTCAGAGCGATCTAAGTTTACAAGTTTCAAGCACTGTAGATATTTAGTTCTCTTCTTTTTCTATTTTTTTTTTTTTTTAAGTACTAATCGTTGCTTTGTCAATGAACCTTGTTTGTTTAATAAACCAAATGACGTTGCTCATGGAATCACATAATAAAGAAGCATTTATAGCAAAGTCAATTGCGACTGTGTTTGATGTTTGTGATGTGGGTGTGCGCATTGAAACACAGCTCAAACTGACACACACACTCACACACAACACAACAAACATAAAAAGAAATTAAATTAATATTAAGTTGAACTCTTTCTGCTTTTGTTGTGTGCAAAGAGTGCGTTCAACTTTATAATTCAGCAAGTGGCCCTCGGCCTGGCATTCTGAATTTGTTTTTTCTTTTTTTTTCACTTTATTTACTTTAGGTTAATGCATTAATTGGCTAAATAAATGTTATAGCCACACCAACTTCTCTTATCGGCATAGAATTTCATTGATACGCGCGCACATTGTCGTTGTTGTTTATCTTTTCGGTGTCGGATGCGCAATTTGTGCTGATAATGATTTTTTCTGTTTAGCTAGTGATAATTGTATAAACGAAAAAAAAAAGTTTATTTATTGCTGGAGCCCCGAGCACACATATTTAGATATGCTTGTTTTGCTTGTAGGTGTATAAGCCGCGCTCTCTGCTGCATGAAAATTGCTTAATTAACTATGCATTACGCGTTTTTTTTCATTTGGTGTCTTGAGCATTCACGGTCACAACTTGAAGGTTTTTATTGTTATTGGTGCGGAGCGTTTATAAATAATCAATTTCCACGCAAAACCCACAAATACATCTAAATATATATGTAGATGACTTAAAAGATAATCATTTATAGCACTTGGATAAAAATAATACACTAACCGATTAATATTTAACGGAAGTTAAAGAAGCCGCCGCAAACAACAGCAGCTTCGATCGTGGCCCGTTTCGCGTACGAAGTTGTCGAGCGTTGAATGTGAAATAAGAATAACAAAAAGGCGCGCCGATTTAACTGGTCGGCCAAGTGTTAGAGAACGCGGCGCAAATTTCGCATTGGCAGCACTCATCGATAGTTGCGCACCGATGCGCATATCGAAGAAAAGTCATCGATAGTGTTGGCCATTGAGCAGTCGCTACGATTGGCTTCCTCTGAAAATAAAGTGCAATATTTTTTTGTTCACGAAAAGTGCAATATATAGAACATTTGCATACCAATTATTCAACAACATGTCGCTGACCATAGTCAAATATCGAAAAACAGCTGATGGCGTTCAGCCCATGACACCCACAGTGATATTTAGACCTAAAATTGAAGTGCAACAGCAAGCTGTCAAGGTATACCATACACACACACATACAAGCATATACATACACACACGCAAACATACTTAGTTGCCACAAACAGCTGTCTGTCGGCGGTCTGGCAACGCTCTCAGCGTTTTGTGGAAATTTACCGAATATTGCAAAATTTGTTTTGTTTTATTTAAAATTGAACAATGCATTACAGAAGATAGCAGGCGCCAGCATTTCGCTCGGCACAACACCTGCCGGAGCTATCATCAAGCCAAATATGAAACGAACCTCGACCAGCGGCACATTTCCAGGTATGTGGAATTGGCTTTATTTATAAACGATTTTCCTTACTACAATTATATATCGTAGCATCTGCGTTCGTAAAGACACCAAAATTTGTGACTCCATCGAACACTTATGGCAGCTCAGCGTCTCCATCGCTCTCTTGGCAATCTTCGGTCCCTTTGGTCAACATTAAGAAGGAATCGTTAGGTGCTGCAATTAGTTCCCTGCCGCCCAATACGATTATCAAGGCAACTACCAGACAGCAGTTAAACACATCCAATAGCTCAGCAACAGTTTCTGGCAATGTTGCAGCCGCAATGTCATCAGCACCGGCCCCAGCGCCCGCTGTCACATCTGCTGTGCGTCAGGCGGTCTTCCTCAAACGTGATATGCCACAGCGCACAATGCGCAGCATGACTCTCGGATCGATTGACATGGCATCCACATTATACTTGGGCGTATCCAGTGCCCATTTGCCACTGTTCAAGCGTCACATTTGCAAATACGCAAATCTTTCGTACATGGACTGCTGCATAACACTGCGAAAGCTGCGGCTCAACGAACCCTTCGCACTGCTGGCCGAGTTCTTCGAGCTTAACGAGCTGGAGGTGGAGCTAACATTTAAACAGACGATTGTTAAGCTAGCACGCTGCCTGCGACCCTTAATTCGCTGGCCCGACGCCAAGCATTACTCAGATCGCTTAAAGCACATACCGCTGGCGTACAGAGCCAATATGTTACATGTGCGGTCGATGATAGAGTGCGTGGAGACGGAGTTGAGCGAGAAGTTAAATTTTGGCTGCGACAGCTACAAGTTTATACTGTGTATCAACACGAATGGTGAGTGATTGGACTATGTTTGAGATATATCTCCAATATACAGCAATATAAATGAAAATTGATTCTTTCAGGTGTTATCAGCTATGTGTCGGACACCTTTCGCGGCGACTGCGATGATCTGCAACTGTTTGAGGCTAGCAACTTCAAGGATATCATTCCCAAATACCTAACACTCTGCGCAGAGCCAGGCAAGGGCGTCAAACGCTTGCCCAAGTCTAATGCAGATGATGGCTACACAGATGAAGAGTACGAAGCCCTGGACGAACAGGAGCCCAAGCCCATACTGAGCAAATATAATGAGCAACGCCTTGCTGGTCAACTGGCCAACATGCAATCTCTCTCCGTCTCAAATGGCGCATTGACCTCCACTCGTGCACCACATCTGCAATTGCCCACGTTGCGCGTCAATGAGCCCGCCTGTCGCTCACAGCTGCGGCAAACAATCGACGCTCTGCGAGAGTTCAAGATGCTCGATCACCGTGCCTTGCAAGAGGCTCCGCAGCTGGGCTATCTGAACGAGTTGCTGATTGTGGCCGCAGTATTGTGTAATCTGCAGCAGCAGTAGGAGCAACTATAACAAGATCTGCTGCTTGTGTCTGCAGAAGCAGTGGGATGTAGCTGTAGTTAAAATTTAGCTTAAATTTATAGAAACACCTGTTTTAAGGTCGTTACACGCCCAATTATGTACGAAAATTGTTAACAATACAAATGAAATCTTTTTATACTGAAACTTGTATGATAGTAAGACTTATCTTTAGCATTTCAAGTGGTATGCTGTTATTGTGGATGTAATTTGAATTCATTGACCTTTAGCCACTAGACATTGTTAATACTTGTTCAAACTCATATATGCATTTGAGTTCGTATTTTATTTTGATCACAATTCATGTATTTTATATTTTCATAGCTGTTTGCGCTCTACTAAATTTATTTGAGCAGCTGTTTGAGCGCTACTTGCCTCTAGCAAGCGCTCGTATCAATAGCCTAACTAGAAAATTAATTTAAAATAAATAATTTCGCATGGCACAAATAGTATATCATATAATTAAAGTATATCTATATTATTATACAACTCATTAGCTGTTTGTTTTTTTGAGACTCTGATTTGATAACAACTAAATCTCTAGAATTACGTTGAATGTGTCATATGTACAATATAATATCTATATCTACTTAGAATTTTTAGTGTTATGCTTCAAGTCTAAATTAATGACAGCTATTTTTTAAGGGGGCTTAAAACCCTTTTCACTTTGGCGATGAATCATATCAGCTTTTTATATATTTCATTCAAGTTCATTTAGTTCATAAATCATTTATATGTATATTTATGTCTTATAGCTATCATATTTCTAATTATGGAAATTTTCAAGATAAACAATTTTTATATTGAAAAATTATTTGGATTTTCCAAATGATATAATTATTATAAATTGGTAAATTTTTTTCAAATGATATAATTATAACTCTTGTATTTTATTTTATTTTATTTTTTTTTTTACTTTTAAAATTTTAAAATTTATCTTATTTTTGTTTTATTTTACTTTTGTAATTTTGTAATTTTTTTGTTTATTATAATTTTTAATTTAATGTTTGCAATGCTAATTTTATTTTACTTTTATAATTTTTTTTTTATTTTACCGTTATAATTTTTGTTGCATTTTACTTTTGTAATTTTTTTAAATTTCATTTCATTTTTATTTATAATTTGTGTTTATTTTACATTTATAACATTTGTTTTATTTTACTTTTGTAGTATTTATTTTAGTTTAGTTTTATAATTTTTGTTTTATTAATATTTCGGTTCATTTCGTCTCTTATAATTCTTAATTGAAGTTAATTCTATAAAACATATTCCAATGAAGTGGATGCAGGCTTTCAACGCCTCTTCTCAAAGTAGTTTATGATGGTTCAACTGCTTATGGATTAGATTTAGCCACCGCAGAGAATCATCCTAAGAGAAACCCCTAATGAGCTTGAACTTTAATTTGAACATGAGAGTAATTATAATTAGGATGAAGAGTTTTGTATACTCTTATTTTTTAATAGCTCCTCCATTTAATATACTTTTGTATTTAATAGGTAGTCCAAGTGAAGCCACATTATATATATGCATAATATATATAATAATATATTATATAATAATTTTAAATTCAGCTTTTTGCAGGCTTCAGGCGTCGTCCCCCAATTAAATTAAAATAAATTTTCTTTTTTTTTTTTTTTAATTTCTTTTTATTGTATAAAGGTATAAAGGGTACACACGTAGGCTAAATACATACATATATATATATATATATATGTTAAATATATGATAAAATAGATTTAACGAACGTTTTCAATGAACTAGCCGCAAATGCAAAGCAAAAACTTATCTATAGATATATGTATATATGTAGTCTAATTATCAAAAAAATAGAACAATATATGGGCAAAAATTATTTAATTTTTCAACATATTTATTTGTCTCTTTGTTTTGGGAATGTATTCGGGGGGTTTTCAATTGTCTTCATAACTTGGCGCAATGTCAAAGAGTTTTATATTTAATTCTCATATTTATTCCTTTTTCTTTTCTTTTGTTTTTTCTTAATTTCTTTTTGGGTGTTTTATCTACGTACCGGGAATGTGTATTTAGCTTAGGCTAAAATTTATTAATTAAAAGCTTGCTTAATTCATAAGTGACTTTTGCATACTAAAATACATAGTTCGATTTATTATCAAGTATTACAAAGTATATGTATGCCTGCCGTAGCTAAAGAAAGATATATATGCCACCAAGTCTCAGCATATGGGGACATTATATATTATATATATCGTATATATATATGGATCTGCCAGCCATTTAATAATAGTTTAACTTATCGTTTGTGCGCTTCGTGTAAAATAATAACAAGTACGGTGTTTTAGAATGCTCGGTGCATGATATGGTCTGAATCTGTGCGGGGATCTCAGAGTTTTTGTATGATTTCGAATTTCTTTTTTAGATCGACGCTCTCGTTCTTGGGATCGTATTTCTTCTTCGAGGCCAGCTTGGCGCGCATTTCGGCAACGGTTAGCGGCAAATTCAAGCTGCCGGCACGATTCGTGCCCCCATTGGGCGCTGTGGGCATTGTGGGCATGGCACTGCCATTGCCATTGACATTTGTGGTGCCATTGGTGGTGCTGGTGGTGCTGCTGTTGTTGTTGTTGTTGGTGGTGGTGGTGGTGGTGGTTGTAGTGCCGCTGCTGTAGACGCTGCCATTGTTGTTCATGCTGGCCATTGTGGCCGATGGTGGCGGCGGGGTGCTCATCATTTTACTATTGTTATTATTATTATTGTTGTTGTTGTTGTTGTTGCTGTTGAAGCTGTTGTTGTTGTTGTTGCTGCTGCTTGTTGGCGATTTGTTGCCATTCTGAGCTGAGATTGGAGCAACAGCAACAACAGACGCTGGCGCCATCGGCATACCCCTGTCAACCACATCCATATCGCTGGCATTCATTGTGCTGCCGCTCTGAATGCTGCTTGCATTCGAGATGCGCTTCATGCTGGTCACACTGATGCTGCTTATATTGGCGCTGGCGCCGGGCAGCTCCTGTTTGGTGCCCTCATAGCTAGGCGGACTGCCATTGGTTGCCGGCAACGGTGAAGCTCCCGGCGATGTTGACTTGCCCGGCATTTCGTTCGCCTTGCCATCCACATCGATCAGCAGCAATCGCACCTCATTGGCAATTGCCTTGATGCGTGCCACCACCTGCTTGTGTGTCTCGCTGCCAATGGAGACGCCATTCACCTCCAATATGCGATCGCCCTCTTTCAGGCCAGCTGCCTCGGCTGGCGAATTGGCATCCACTTTGCCAATGAACTGGCCCGGCTTCACCTTCTCCGAGTGCAGATTGAAGCCATAGCCATCGAAATCAGGTCGCTTCACGATATGGCATGTTTTCGTCACGCCCGGCGGCAATGTGGGCGGCGTGGGCGTTTTGGGCGTGGTTGGTGTAGACATGACTGCAAATAGAATAATATTAATTAATCAAAAATATGCAAGGAAAGTATAAGCTCAGACTTGAAGTGTTTCTTAGAGAATTAATAGTATATTTACTATTGGCAAATACACTGCCTAATCCATATACTCTATACGAAAGAAATTATTTCAATAGCAATGACTTAATTTGATAAGCAGTTCACCGAGCGACTTGTTGCATTGCGCTCTATACTAGATATGAGCTCATTGAAATTGGTTTGCCTCAGCTCGTTTTATTATGTTTTTCATTTCATTTGCTGATAATTTACAAGATTTTGTTTTTGAGAACTTGAAGCATGTTCTTTCTCTAAATGAAATTCCGTTCAGAAAATATTTTAATAATAAAAAAAAATTTTTTATTGTGTATCAACATGCTAGCTTGAGAATATTTGTTGAATAAGACATTAATACTTTTTATAAAAAAAAAAAATATTTATGGCTTAAAGAATCAGCTAAAATGATTTGGTGAACTATTCTTTAAATTGTTATAAAAATAAAGAAAAATACAAAATTGAAATTCCTTTCAGAAAATATGTGGATCAAATACGAGAAAATTTTTTTGAAGTACCAAAAAACTAGCTTGAAAATATTTGATGAATTATTCTTTAAACCTTTAAATGCTTACAAAACAAAATATTTGTGGTCCAACAAACCAGCTTAAAATTATTTTATGAATAGTTTTTAACTCTTTAAAATGTTATCAAAATAAAAAAATATTATTTGAAGACCAATAAGCTAGCTTGAGAATAAATGATGAATTATTCTTCAAACTTTGCATTCCTTATCAGCCTTTGGCTTATCACACGCCCTTTTAAGGGCTGCAAGTATTTATAGCACATCGGCATACATTCCGCTCGTTTTGAGCGTACATTGAACGTGTTTAAGCCAGGTCAACTTAATTGACCAATTGATGAATTGGCAAATGGCCAAAAACCAACAGCTGTCTATTACTTATCTGGGCAAATTATTATATTTTTTATTTGCTATTGTTGCTGTTTACTTAATGTCTTGAAGGCTGTGTTATTGTTTTTTTTTTAAGTAAACCAAATATAAATTCCACTGGCATGTGCTCATGGGTCAGAATATCAATTGTATTTTGGACTCTTATCGTGGGCGTTACGTCAGGTAACGTGATTTTTTGGGTATATTTTTGGCACCTCCATTCGATGCCGTTAAGTACAGCTAAGACCATGAGTTCCAACTATGCAACTAAATGGGCTGTAGAACAACTATTCAATCGATTATTGAGCTTACCTACGCGCATATTTCACCTGCCAAAAGTAAAGGCTGAAATTCATAAAGTTCTTTTATAATTGGACAACAATTGTTCTCAACTTGAAAGTCATGTAAATAAATATTTAAAATTATTTAAGCAATTTAATGAGATTTGATGTTCTCTCTTTATTAATTTTAATTTTTGAATTAATTTGATTATGGAAATCGAACTGTATTGTTTTGTTTGAATGAATAAATATATTTATTTTATTATTATTATTATTATTATTATTATTATTATTATTTTATTTATTTATTTATTTTATTTTATTTATTTATTTATTTATTTTTTTTTTTAATTACATCGATAACATTAATATTAATATATCCCATAAATATGTATTTATTTTCTTTTAAGTAAATTATATTAAAAATATTAATATATCTCAAAATTATATGTCTATTGAAATATCTATAAGCCCTGCAATCTTTATTAACATTATATTACATAAATATTTTGTTTATAATTAAAATATTTTTATTTCATTTCATTCAATAGTATATCATTTCATTTATCAGACATTTATTTTTACTATGAATTTTCTTAGAATTTAAAAGCCAAACGCAAAGTGGATTTAGCAAAAAGAGCTTTTGTTGCCATAATCATTATAATTATCAGATTAAATGATTCGATTTGCATCTCTCTCGTTAACAAACACAAATTAAATTAAAGCCAACTCTTCCAGCGAGCATTCTAATAATAACTTTTAATGTTTTTTTTTTTTCATTTAAATAAAAGTTTCAGAGCTTTTTAAGAGTATAATAAAATTCTTAGAACCGTTAAGATCTATTCATTTAGGCAACTAAGCATTTAGCTAAGCAGAAACGTCCTTTAATATATATAAATATTTTACTATACTCTCTATGCCCAATACTCTATACTCTACATGGATTTGGTGATAATAATTTTGTAGCAGATTTCAGCTAAAAAAATATTTTTTTTAGTTTTTATAAGTTTGACTCTAGTTGTGTCAATATATTTTTTAATAAATAAATCGATAAATAAATAAATAAATAAATAATTAATTGAGTAAATAAATAATTAAATAAATTTAAAAAATCAATAAATAAATAGAAAATAAATACAAAATTAATATAATAATAATAATAAATGTAAAAAATGACTAAATAAATGCAAAAATAAATAAATAAATAAACAATTTTAAAAAAATATATATATATAATATGCCGTGCAATCAATTCTAAGACTATATATGTCTCTATCTTTCCATCAGTTATATCTTATTGGAATACACTTTTTATTCAGTATTTAGATTTCGAAATGCTTTTATTCAGCTCATAATAGATCATATAAATGCTGCCTTTGCTTTGCGCGTATCAATTATCTATTAGCAATTATAAATATATATATTTTATTACTTTTGTATGTTTCTATCTACTCTTTTTTTTTTTTTTTGTTGCTGCTGCTTGTGACGTTTTTGCGAAATGTCAGTTCCGCTTCCTAAAGCAACGAATAAATAGTACTAAAAACCCACATACGTACATAAATATACTATGCACAATTGCTATTATTATTATTAGTATTATTTTTGTTGGTTTGATTCTCCCGCTATTCGTTGCTCATTTCGTTTTTTTTTTTTTTTTTGCGCTTCATTGTTTACTTTTGTTGTATTAAAAATCGCTTACTCTAGGTGCCCCGGGGTGGGACAGAGGGAGGCCTTTGAATAGAATTTGATTGTCTGGCTGGCAAGTCAAGGTCGTCTATTGAGCGCATCTTAAAACTTGAATAACAGAATATTTATATAATGAATTCAGCAAAGGGGTGTAGAGTCAGACAGACATTCAACATAACCGATCAGAAAAAAATAAAAAAAACAAATGTTAATTCGCAGGGCTTCAATTACGTGTTTTTACCTGTCGTAGCAATAATTCTTACAGACATTTGCTTCCCCAAGATGATTCAAACAACAAATAAATGATTATGTATATAAATATGTTATTTATTTTTCCCTCCGTTTCTTTTTATCTCCGTTTTTGTTGGTTTTTTTTTTCTTATAATTGAACTTCAAGCGTAAATAAATATAAAGGAAGTGCCGTAACGAAATACCTGCTAGCGAGAGCTGTTTTCTTGACATTTTGGGTTTGTACCTGTTCAGCACTAAGTTCAGGGTCATTGGAATTTTAAAAGGCTTTGAAGTTGACGCGTTAGCACGTAACAAAATATTTTAGCTTCATAATAAATATTATAGAATGTATGTGAAAAGCTTACGCTGAAATGTTTTTTTTTTTTTTTTTAAGCTGATCAAGATATCTCAGACAGATTTGTGAGCATGTTCTAGTTGAATTAATTGGCTAAAATTATTTTTAGAAGAAATGGAATGACGAAAAAAAACGAAATGAATTAGAAAGAGTGGAGAGTTTTTTTTAAATATATTTTTAAAGGGAAGAAAGAACATTTAAATTCCAAATTTAATGGCTTGAGTTGGCTATATTATTAATTAAATAAAAGCTATATGTGATTAAAAAAAAACTTCATAGCTATAAAAAAAAATACGTATATAAATATATGCTTCTTAAACTTTTTACAAAATTTATAGATTGATTTAAAAATATTTAATAGCTACAAAAAATAAATATATAATTATTAAGCACAAATATATGCTTATTAAAAATATTTGAAAAATATTTGAAAATATATGCTTCTTAAACTTTTTACAAAATTTATAGATTGATTTAAAAATATTTAATAGCTACAAAAAATAAATATATAATTATTAAGCACAAATATATGCTTATTAAAAATATTTGAAAAATTGATGAATTTCAATATAATAATAACTTATAATTTAAATAAACATAGATTATAAGTTCTATCATGAAACAATAATAATAATTATCTAAAAAAAAAAAAAAACAAAGCAAAAATAAAACTTCATTAAGTCTTATATTGTTTAACAATTTAACTTATCCATTAATTCATTTATTTTTTTCAATGAATTAAAATTCAAGGAAATATCGTACACATATATAGATGTATACACATATAAACTATTCCAAACTAATTGAAATTAAAAACAACAACAACCAAAGTTTATAAAAAACTTTGACATGAAAAACAGTTTAGCAAACAAATGCCAAAAATGTTTTATAAAATGAGCATTTTAATAATAGTTAGTTTTTGTTGTCTCTAATGTTAAATAGACAAAAGGCTGTCAGAAGAGTTTATTTTGATGGTCGTATATATTATTTATAATTTTTGTGGGCAAAATTCAGAATTTTGTTGGACAGCGCTCAAGCTTTTGGGGCTTTTTCAATCATGCTGTTCGTCTAAAAATTTGCCTGCCCCGTCGCGCCCCTCGGTTGAGGAAATGTGCGCAAAACTTTAATTGAATTTGCAATCAAGCATGAAGTACACGCACACACACACACACACATACGTAAATGCACACAAGCTTTAACACAATGGAGAAATATGCCCCACTTCTCCTCTGGCTGCCCTCGTCTTTGGGGAACAGTGGATACCCGCATGAACGGCTATGCGACAACAGCCTCCATTGTATTTGTTGTTTGTTTATTTAAGCGGTTTCTCATCATTAAAACAAATTAGCCGTTAGGCATCAGCACAGGTAGTAGCACAGGTACTTTCTCTGTCTGCCTGCCTGCCTGCCTGCCTGCCTGTCCGCCCCAATGTCCGATTCTATATATCCGTCTACGTCTGCTCAGCACTTTGAGCACATGACAAACGCGCTTAAAATACACACACACACACACACACACACGCATATATATATTATTTGCCGTTAAAAACTATTGTTGAACATATTTAAACACCGTTTGCCAAAGCTTATATGTGGGGTATATAAAGTGTGAACGCCTTGACTGAGAAACGATGTTAAGCTTCTGGCGAAATGTTTTAGATTTCAATTATTGACTCGAATCAAGCAAACTGAAAATGAAATAGGGTCTCTTTATCAATTGTTTTGTAACTCTTTTATGAAGCTGAAAACTTTCGATTGTAATTTTGTTATCGGTTTTATTATACCTTGTTTTGCGTAATGCTCGTCATGCTTTGCGTCTGAATTTTGATTGTGATTAAAGCTATGGAGTGAGAGAAAGAAAGAGAGAGAGACTTGGAATTCGAAAGACATAAATGTAAGTTAGAGGCTTGAAAACTTTACTTCATGCTTTGCATACTCTCACTAAAGGCGTTGCAAAAAAAAAAAAAAAAAATAAATAAATAAATAAAAAACAAATAATAATAATAATAATAATAATAATAATAATAATAATATAAATATAATTTCTATAATTTTCAAGTGAGATTGATCAAGCTCTGTTTGTAGACCATAAACTTATCTAGAACTCACAATTAATTATATAAAATTTATAATAATAATAAATTTATAATCTCAGCTCTAAAATCTGAAACCTTGAAAGAGTATTAAGCAGTCAGTTACGTTCGATTGTAACGTTCTCACTTATTTTCTTGGCAAAATCAGCGGACGTGTTGCACAATTAAACGGAAATTCGTAATGCGAGTCGAGTCCGCAACATATTTATTGTATATAAACTTTGTGCATATTTATTTATATTCCAGCGTCAAATCATAATTTTCATTTATTTGGTGTTTTTTTGTTTCTGCGAAATATTTGTTTATTAGCTCGCAAATTAATTAGTTTGCTCGTGTCGCGAGCTACTCTAAATCAAATATTAGCACGTTCTCGAAAGCAACATGCAAATTGAAACTGATAAGCGAGCCACAATAAAGGAAATACCGCACAAACCCCTACAGGGGGAGCATTGTGGAATTTATTAGATAACCGAAGTGTGCACAATTTCGAGTAACTATTTTCATATTATGAGAAATAACTTGAGTACATATTGTTCTTGAATGCGTTTCAAGTAAATTCAGTTGACATACTTTAGCTGCTAGTTGACATTATGAAATGAATTGTGTGAGTGAGAATTATGACATTCAGTTGCTAACAACAGCATAGAAATGAGTCATTCACCAGAGAGATAAATGTATAAGATTTAAACGCCTGAGGGAAAATTTATTGTAACCAGAGATAACAAAATTATTATGAATGAATAAATTTGCTTAGATAATGTTATATTTATTTTATTTTATTTGAATTAAATGGATTAAATGTGCTCTTAATATACTAAAAGTGGTAAATGAATAAATTCAGTTCAGTTACTAAATGACTCTGAATATCAATCAATAAATTTAATATTTTTTATTATTTTAAAAATTATCGCTTAGATTATTAGAAAATATATCAATATATCTATTTAATATAAAATATATTAATTTAAAATAAATTTATTTTTATTTATTTAGATAGTTACTAAATGTATATTTAATTTTTTAAATCAATTAACTTTTTTTGAGCTACAAATTTAATATTTTTGCTCTAAATATTACCTCTGACAGTATTACAAAATTAATCAATTTAATATAAACTTATTTTTATTTATTCAGATAGTTACTAAATGAATATGCGATTTTTTAATCAATTAACTATTTTTTACCTACAAATTTAATATATATTGTTTTTATTATTCTAAAAATTATCTCTGACAGTATTAGAAAATATATCAATTTAAAGTAAATTATATTTATTTCTTTTTTTTTTTTAGCATTTGGCTATATCAAACTATATTAAAGTAAACATTTTTTAATTAAAAGTAAAGTCTGAGGACTGGCCGCATTGATAACTGAGTGGCCAGCGCAGCAAAGATAAGGTGAATCCCACAGAATTGCAAGAGATAAACGCGCTACATACCTACATATATAGCAACCATATAGATAATGCAATTATAAGTTAGTAGGTAAGAAATTAATCTATAAATAAATTAAGAGCGATAAAAAAAAGAGTGAGGGGAATATATTGGAATTGGGCTAAGGGAAGATGAGAGCATGATGTCTGCATGAAATATCAGTTAATATTTCATTATATTGCTATATATAAAATATATAAAAATATATTAAATATATAAACATACATATTGCCAAGTACAGCTATCAGTGTATATACTATATAATTTGTATATAATATACCCAGCTTACGCATTGATTGTGGTATAATCAATTAAATAAATAAGATAAGTAAGTCGGTTAATAAAAATATAAATAACTTACATTTGTTATACATACATTTCAGCTATCAACTATCAAGCATAGAGAATTGTATAAATGTAAGCTATTATAGTTTATACATCTACTTACATATTTACCTAACAAATTCAATTTTGAAATAAAATACATAAAACCTTGAGCTACAAAAAACGATCAAGTCGATTATAAATAATCTACATTAGTTTTCGTTGTCTACTACAGTAAATCCTTAGCAAAAGTCATCAACAGCTAAATTAAATTAAAAAAAAAAAGTGAAAAATAAGTAAACCAAAATCAAATAATCATTTGGAAAGCAAAATATAATTTTGTAGCCTTTCGAAATAGTGCAATTAACTCAGCTGCAGAGCGCAAAAGCGCAAACGTCATTTATAAACACTAAAAAAAAATTATATAAAAACCCTTCACATTTTTTCAAATGATGCATCACAAGCTATTTAAAGTCTTATGACAATAATTATTTACAATATAACAAAAACACAAAGAAAATATGAAAAAGAATGCCGATAATCAGAGTTTCAAACCAAAACAAAACAAAGCAAAAGTAAAAAGTAGAAACAAGTAAAAGACCACGTAATAAATTAAACGAATGCTGACGACATTTCCTTGCTTTCAAGTGCTACATTGAGATTTTCTATAAAAAAAAATGCTCATATCTAGGTGAAGTAGCCAGAACTTTCACTTCATATATTATGGAAAAGTTGAGTGAGTATATATAAAAAAAAAAACACACACACACACGCACATACATTTCCATGTTAAACTGACTAATTAACAATTAGAGTTGGGTGTGCATGTGTTACGTGATCAAACGGATCAGGTTGAGTTGCCTTTATAGCAATTGTTTAATCTTGCGACGGTGCTCCATTTGGGCATATGCTGTCCACAAAAATGGAAATGTATACGTGTTTACTCATCAGTCTATTATTGTCAAGAAGCAATCAAATTGTTTGCCTCTCTTAGAGGTTACTCAATATGAATAGAGTGATTATGTGAGCGACGATTTTCGGAATGAGAATGCATGATTCGTGATCTCGCTGATCTCGTGATCTCAGCAGCATTGCTGTTTTCTCTTTAAACATAGCTAAATATAAAATGGGCACGAGCTAAGCAGTTATGGAATCTCAGTGGAAATTAAAAACCTTTTTTAAAAAGCATTTAAATTTTATTTTCCTTTTATAATAATGAGTTTTAGGTATAATATGCATATTAAAATATTAATGATATTTTTGGAATGAAATTATCAACAAATTAAATTTTACATCATATATCTGTGATTATACAATGAGTTACGATGAGTTAGAGCCCGCTATATGTGTATGTATGTTGGAAACGTTAACATTTCAGAATGAAAATATAAAAGTATTTTAACTAACAATAAGAATGTAATTAAAATTTCTTTAAATTAGTATTTACAGGCGAGTCATTAGTTTAGTGCATTCTTTTATTTTTTTATTATTATTGAATATATTCTACATTTTTTAAAACATCAGACAAAGAATAATCGAACTAGAGCCACGTAATGTTCTAATGGAATTCTTTTTATGGAGTAATGTGAATATTTTGAAAAGTTCTTAGATCTTTAGATATATCTGAGTAATTCCATTTTAGAACTGTATGCCATAAATAAAGAAATCGAATGAAAAATAATCCTAAAGTTTTTTTTTATTGAACTTTGTGTTATTCTTCTTAAAATAAAATAAAAGTTGACTCTGTTCCATTTTAGTAAATATTAAAAAAAAAAAACTTTTTAAAAAGCTAACAAAAAACGCTTGCTAAAATGCGTCATCGGCGTTCGCAAATGATATTTGGAATATCTCTTTGCAATTTCACAAGCAGGCTAGTATTATTATTATTATATTTTTTTATATATACCAAAAATCAATTTTCGTTGAGAAAAAATATAATATTGAAATATATATAGTATTATTAGCAGAAATATAAAAATAATCAGCTTACTTTCAATAGTCACGACCTGGACGAAAAATCGTTATAAAATCATTCATTCATTTTCAAGAACTTAATTAAAGAAGAAAATAATATATTGCGCAATACCTTTCATCAAATATCTTAATATTAACGGTGCTTGAGCCTGAGGATATATAATATATCATGTATAAATTTATTCATATTTTATAATATAGAAATATATTATATACATATAAATTTAACATATAAATTTGACTTTTTTTTTAAATATAAGAAATTATATTATTATTAAAATTACTTATAATATTTTTATTCCAATTGATAAATGGTTGTTTATTGTATTATTAATATTACTTATAAGATGCGTATTCTAATTAACAAACATATTTTGCTATTCAACACAATTATTTTTGCGTCACACAATGGACAATTAAAATCGCTTCACATTCCATCATCTATCGATTTACTAACACATTTATTGTGATTTATGTATGTTTTGCTTTGCCATTGTTTTTCTTATCAGCAAAAATTTAATGCACATTTAATTTAGTTGGCATGCTTAAACATTTTTTTATATTTATTTATTAGGCTAGAATTTCAACTTTTCATTTTCAGTGTCTAGGCTGTAAATTATCTTATCGCGCGCGCTATGCTGATTTTCATAGCTTGCTGAGATTTGTGATTTTTACACTGAAAACAATTAATACGAGTTTTTAAAGATGACGTCAAGAAAATTAATGGAGCTTTGTAAGTGAGCTGACAGTTTTGATTAGCACCTGGCTTGCTTATTTTTCATTTTATTTTTATTTTTATTATTTATTTATTTAATTATCATTTTTTTTTTCTTTTCTTTTCTTTGCTTTTTTTTTTTTTGAAAGTGCAATTACTCGCACTCGTTCATGAATCACTTACAAAGATCTTCACACATTGCCCTCTGGGCGTCCGACAAAAACTCATTAGCAACTCTCAAGATGCGCCCAACGAAGAGAACCAATCGCTGGCAGAGATTGTCGCCGTCTTCTCGTTTCTGGCTGACTGACTGGCATTGAGAATGGTTAGCAAAGTTTTTCTTACAGCCATGGGAAACTATGTGAAACTGGTTATGAATATTGTTAATGCCCTGTAGCATAAGGCCAGTAGGGTTATTTTTTTTTTTTTTTACATTTTAGAAAATATCTTTGTCAAAGTTGACATTTCATATTAACATTTAGGTCAGCTAAGTGTATCTTAATATATATGAAAATTGTTTTCATTATATTCATTGTCTAATAGAATTTTCATTTAACATTTACGCGTAGTTTGTACAGTGAATATGATAGAAAAATTGTTGCTTTTAAATTGATTTCAGTGGACTTTAAGCTTCAAAACAAAATCCTGTAATAGAATGATGTAAATGAAAATGATGAAAATAACATTAAATTTTCTCCTATGACTGCTTCCAAGTACGTAATGATAGCTTAGCTTTATTGTTTTCATTTTTACATTAAATTTGATGCATTTAAAGAAGTGCAAACCATGTAATGTACGATTCTTACAATTCGGTAACCTTCTCTCCCCCAATAAGCAATTTACCTACTCCTAGTATAAGATTAAATTAGTATATAATCTATGGCTATAAATAAGACACAAGGGAGACAATGGATTAAAAGATCAAAGCATGCTTCCTAATAATACACTGAAACAAAATACTCTACTCAATTTTGAATGACCTATGCAAATTCTCATTATTAACATAGCTCTTATTTCCTATTGAAAATATATTTTCATTTTTCTATAATCTTTTTTATATATTATATATATATATATATATATATATATATATATATATATATATATATATATATATATATATATATATATATATATATATATATATATATATATATACATATATAGATTATGTTTTATATTTTTAAGCCTTATACTCAACAACAAAAATTAAAATATTTTGTTATATATTTAAATAAAATATTTAATGTAATTTATAAATTATATTTTATATTTTTATAAGCTTTATTTTCAGCAGTAAAAATGAAAATATGTTGTTATATAATATATAATTATAAATAATATATATATTGATATATATTATTTATATTTAATATGATATATAATTAATATAATTTAATATAATTTTAAAATTATATTTTATAATTTTTTGTAACCCTTATACTCAGCAGTAAAAATGAAAATATTATGTTTTATATTTAAATAAAATTTTTAATAAAATTTTTTTAAATTTATTTATTTTTTTTTTAACCTTATACTCAGCAACTAAGCAGCTTAACTTTTTTGCTCATTCAGAATGACACGACTCTGCTATTCTGAATAACTCTCGCTGTATGTTAAGTGCTCTAGGTACTTAAATACACACCATTGTTGCAGTTTTTATAGGGCATTCTATTAGTCGATTTATGCAAATTTGCGTGTCTCTCTATTTTTCTCTATTTTGCACTCTCTCTCGCTCTCTCTCACTCTGATTGCACATTTGATATTCAATGACAAATGCAAACAATGTGACTGTGACCCGTCAGCCCCACACTCGGGCAGCAGCCACCTGCAGCGCATAATTTGCAGGCAACTCGAGACTGAAGATCGTCTCGAGATCGTTGCGCAGATCCGATCCGCGCCCCCATCTCCAAGGCAAGCTAAGCACACATACACACACACGCACGCACACAGCTGGATAACGTCATTAGCATTTAGCACGTTAATCCAACTGCGGCAATGATAAACAACAAACGCAAATATATATATATTTTTTCCATTTTTTTTTTTTAGATACTTATTAATTAATGGTAAACAAAAGTGTGCAAATGAATACAAGTTAGGTAAAAAATAAAAAAAAGGAATATTTAATGCGTAATTGGTTATAATAAAATTATTTTGAGCGTCAAGTTTGTAAACCGTGTGGGCTTTGCGGATGAGATCATCTCGAAAGCTCAAATCGGAGCGCAAATTCAAGTTACAATCTTTCTACATGAAACTTTTATACATCATTTTATCGACTTCTCCCTAAAATATATATGTATATTGCATAAATTAAATACAAATACGACAAACTAAATGCAAATGAACTCTAAATAACTTTTCATTGTTTAAAAATAAAACTTCCGATTAAATTAATGCGAATATCAACGAATCTCGATCATTTAAGCTTACGATCGATTTATATTCTTCTTATTACTCACAATTTAAATTCTTATATATTTAAATTAATTTTAAAAATGTTAAATTTAAATTCTTATTTAATTAAATGAATTTTACAAATGTTAAACATTTGATTAGATATTGGGTTTTTATGGAATTATTTTTATGAAAATTAAGAAATAGGAGTAGATTATCGGATCGAATGGAAATACCATTCTCGAGCTATTCATTGGAAATAAATTTACGTATTAGAATTACCCATTTGAACCACAAAACAAATTAATATGTATAGAATTTATGATATTAATTCCTCTTCTACATGCTTAAATTTAAATATTATCTTTAATATCGGATGTTGTTGAAATCGAATTTAATGCCATGCTTTCATCGAATTCAAATATAGCTTGCTGCTCATACTGAATATCGGCTACCACTCTTATCAAACGTCTATTGCCACTCATAGTGAATATCGTATGCAACTTATATCGAATATTGTATGCTGCTCATGTCAAATATCATATGCTGCTTACCACGAATAGTGCATATTGGATGTCATACTGAATATCGTATGCTAATCATAGCGAATATCGTATGCAACTCATATTAAATATCGTAGAAACATTGTATGCTGCGAATATCGTATGCAACTCATGCCGAATATCGTATGCAACACGTATCAAATATTGAATGCTGCTCAAAACGAATGGCGAATATCAAATGCCATACCGAATATCGTATGGAGCTTACAGCGAATATCGTACGAAGCTCATATCAAACATGGTATGCTGCTTAAAACGAATACCGAATATCGTATGTAACTAATAAAAAATTCATTTGCTACTCATATCGTATGTTGTATGCCACTCATATCTTGTGCTCATATCGTATATCGTGTTCCACATCTAGAATATCGAATATAATATGGTACTTAAATTGTATATCGTATGTGTACCCGATTATCTGATGCTGCTGTTAATTTCAAACATTTTATGAAATATTTTATCTTTTTCAATCCCATCTTAAGCATTTAGTGAGATTACTTCTGGTTAAAAAATATATTTAAAAACGCACGAAAAGCATTCTCAAATCTCTTAAGAGAAATCATGAGATGTCATTAGATAAGTTCCCATGAAACTTACCTATCTACAGATTTTAAGCATTGTATTTTTGAAGTAAAGTCAAGTTCTTGGTTTGCCAACTGGGCGTGCTCGATAGTTAATCAAATCCAGCAAAGAGCTCGCAAAAAAAAAAACTCTCCATGTGTTTTGGCTACACAAAAACCGCATTAAAAATTGAAAGCGGCGACAATGAAAATTTGTAAAAAGAAAGAAATACAAAGTAGAAGACAAAAGAAACAACACACGTACAATAACAATTGGTGCTAGACGCGCTTTTGTTGTTGTTATTGTTGTTGTTGTGGTCAAAAACTTAACGCAAATAGTTAGTACCAGGCGCGTATCTCATGGATACATACATATAGAATGCCAAACGAACGACAAGGGCAGTGTGCAGATACTTTTAGCACATACTACAATAACAAACCACAGCAACAACAACCACAAAAAAATAAAAAGTAATAATAAAATGTTTAAAGATCTCGTCTGCCAGCAAGCCCAGAGCGACGCTTAGAAGCTGCGCGACTGCTGCTAAAGCGTGCAGAGGGGCACAAGATACTTTTCGTATATGTATCTGCAGCTTGGATGCCACAAACTGGCTGCTGGCTGACTGGCTGACCGCCTGCCTGCCTGCCTGCCTGCCAGCTTGCCTGCTTGCCTGACAGCCTGCTGGTTGGGTTCAGTTTTGGTTTTGGTTTTGGTCTCGGTTTGGCCTGTTCTGAGAGGTTGGTTAACCAAATTCATTTTGAAGCTGCCTCAAAAATATTTCGTGCATTCGGTTGGCCGAGGGATTCTTATTTTTGTTTTATTTTATTTTTTATTCTTTTTTTTCGTGCTGAGCTTGAGAAAAATAAAAATTGATTCTAGAACCAGTTTGTGGCTTGTCTTGTGACTCTCGCTCTGTGTGTGTGTTGGGTTTTGTACTTGTTTGGCTCTGCGCTTTTTAGGCGTTTCTCATCTCCTCTTTGGCTGTCTTTAAAAAAAAAAAAAAAAAAAAAAAAAAAACTTGTAGGCATCTCTCTCTTCCTCTTCTTCCCTATCTCTTTCTGTTTTTTTTTTTTTTTTTTTTTTTTGGTCGTTTATAAAAAGCATATTTTTTGTATTTGTTGAATGTTATTCGCTTTCGTTTTCATTTGTTTTGGGGCGTTGCAGCCGACGAAACGGTCCATCCATTTAATTAAGCAGATCTTTGTGTATAATTTATGCATATTTTCAAATATAAAGGAAAGAAATAACTAACCAAATTCGAAAGTTCACCATATCAAAAGCGAAACGTACAAATTTCTAAGCGTCATCGATCAGCTTAAGCTTAGCTTGAATTTTTCTTTATATAATTGCCGATGCAACAATCATCGTTGTTTTTACATAGAAATCAAGCTCGAGTTCTCAAGACCTTGACTACAATATGAAAATTGATTGCTAATAACTGTAAACTCTGGAAAAAAAACAACTTGTTAACAATGCAGCAAACTGAGAAATACTTATATATAAGCATATATATATAATTAACAAACTTTGGTGGAAATTGTAGGTGTCTGAAATATTTATAGAGCTGCTATCCATTTTTATGTGAGAGTTATGCCCGGGGCACATATTGTTCACAGCTTTCCAGCAATTGTTCAGTTATTCACATGCCACTCAAAATGAATTACATGCAATGCAAAAATTTTTACTGAATAAATATGGGAATTTTATGAGCAGCCGCAACAACGTTTATAACAGCTAAAAATTAAGAAACTTAAACTATGTACTCGAAAATTATTGCAATATGATGCGCACTAGCCATAAAGATTCGAATATAAAAATGAAATGAATATAATATAAATTAATGAATATTTTCTTTGTAAATCAAACAAATTAATTTAACAAAACTTAGTCAAGAGATGGTTTATTTTTATATGGTAAACTATCTCTTATATATATAACTTGAGTTATTGACATATATATAGTTATATATATTTAACTGGAAATATAATAAGTTTATATAGTAATTTTTTCCAATATAGTATAGAAGTTCAACTTTATTTATTCATATTCGCTTTACTCACATATTTTTACACATTATTTTTTTTTTTCTGGCTCATTCCACAGCAAAGCAATAAAAATCTACTAGAGGAACTGTAGAAGAGCAGCATGAAATCAGCTGTGAAAATAGTTTTCGGCCTTCGATAAGTGTCAGGGCCAATAACCGGAAAGTGAGTAAATAAGCACTGAGTCCAAGTACTTGGTAATGCTGATTAAAGCAAGTTTAATGGCCAATGCGATTAGTCAGGCTATTTGGCAAAGGAAGCGTGAATCGTGATAAGCAAACATTTAAAAATCTCAAGAATGCGAGATATCATAAATACCAAAGTGCACATAGATCAATTATAGCTCTAACTCAACAATGAACAAGATATGTTATTTTCGTGAAAGTGAATGGAATACATATATATAATATAACTGTAAACATATCAATTATAGCTGTCGATGTATCTAGAAATTAAATCTGAAATCTTTTTCCTTTTTCTTTATCTACCACTAGCGAGTATTATGACATCATTTATACCCGATTGCATTCCCAATTAATAAACACATCAATTCGAAAATTATTCTATAATCTTCGCTAAGTTCTAGATGCCCAAAAATTTGTTAACTTAATTTTTGGAAATTTGGCTAGCTTAGTATCTCAATTAGCACATATCGATGCGGATGCAAAGGAATGTGCCAAAATGTGATGGCCCATAACGGTAACGTGTTAAATAGTCAACTTGATCGCTTAACCACAGCCAAGAGCATAAATTAAATTAGCATAGATCTAGAGCCAAGCCCGACTGCCGCTGATAACACTTGTGAAGCCAGCCAAAGTGGGGGAAAACACACAGAGAGAAACAGAAAAGCATTTGAAAACCAGAAATACACGCGACAAAAATGCACAACTCAAGAAATCAGGTGAACTAAACCGGTGAATTAATAAAAAAAAATAAAAAAAAATAAAAAAACATAAAAATAAATAAAAAACGCGTTGACGAAACCTGCTCCGAGGCATAGCTGAAATTCCAGCCAAGATCGTCGTGGAGGGTAAGGCGGAGAGGCACTGGCACGCCTGCGCCATGAAAAAACCCCAAGTAAAGTAAAAAGCGAATTGTAAATAGACTAAACTAACCATGGGGTGGTCGGCAATTAAATACCCTAAGATATGCGAGATGTAAACAAAGCTTAAAATTAGTAGAGTTAAATTTAATAACGAGTTAATATTAGAAAGCAAAGAATGAATGAACTTCTTTATAATATTTCTTAGTATATATGTAAATTAAGTAATAAGAAAAATTAAATCTACAAAATGTATGCATTTAAAAATAATAAAAAATTTTGTTGTTTGATATTCCAAAATTTGGTAATAGCTGCACATTTAATTAAATTTTTTCAAGTAATGCATTTCCCATAGAATTTAAAAATAAAAAAACCCAACTAAATTTCATAAAAATTTATTTTAAATAAAAATATTTTTGGAGAATACTAATTTTAAAAAAAATTTTTTTAAGTATTTTAAAATATTATACATTATAAAGACTTAAAATACATTATTTTTAAATCATTTTTTAGATAATTCTTGTATTAAAATAATGTAAACAGTCTTTTAAGTAAATGTTTATAACCATCAGAACTTATAAAAACCCTAATGAAATTTTTAAAAATTAATTTTTAGATAATTCTTATATAATTATTAAATTATAAAGTCTATTAAGTAAATATTTTTATCATAAATAACAAAAAAGTAAACTTTTAAATAAAAAAATAAATAAAAATACAAATTTTTTTAAATATTAAGAAAATTGGACATAAGTAAATTTAAAAACAAAAAATTTAGAAAAGTGTCTGAATTGCGTACATGGAAATTATATTATAAAGACAAGCCAAGCATTACACAGCTTCAGACAAAATTGTAATACTCTCCATAAAAGTCTCCAAAAGGTAACAGAAATACAGAGAAATGTCTTTAAACACATATATATCTATATAAAATCGCATGCATGTCGCATTTGAAAAAAAAAAAAGAAAAAATATACACGCTGCAAATCGCCTTATGCAATGTGCAAGAGAGAGAGAGGGAGAGAGAGAGGCCAACACAAACAGTGTTGGGCAGCGGCGTGTGCATGAACGTGGCAACAAGACTAATAACACTAACAATACCAACAACACACACACACACACGCAACAAGCGGAGGGGGCATAAGGAGCCGTAACAGAAATAAATCAAAACAATTACGGATTATGTAAGTTGTTGCTGCCGTTTGGCTATGGCCATTAAAAGCAGTTAACTGTTAACAGGGCAACACATTTTGCTATGGTTAAAAAAAAATGTTTAATGTTTATTGCACATTTAGTTTATTTAGCGTGCGGCTTTTAAGGTTGATCGCTCACAAAAAACTAAAACAAAACACAAAAAAAAAACGAAACAACTTTGAGCCGCATTGCGTGTGCCAATAATAAAGCTAACTAAAAAGCAGTTAATAAATATAAATATATACATATAACTAGTATATGCTGTCTTTTTGCTATTGAAAAATGCATTTCGTTTTGCTATTTGCTGCATTTATTTATATGTATATAATTAAGTATTTTGACTGCTAAAATGTGTAATTTGAGCGCGCTTTAAGCTGACTTTAAACTCTATTAAAATGTCATTTAAGAAAATGTAATTATTATTTTTAACAATAACACTAAGATGAAAATAACTATGTACATTTAGAAAGAAAAAAATGTTAATTTAAATAAACATTTATTTTCTCAAGAATTTAATTTATCATAATTTGCAAGCTTACTCAAACTGTGCGGAAACTTAAAACTGTAGCAGAACTGAAAAGCTCCATTTACATACATACATATATAAGCAAATATACTATAATGCACTATATTACTTTACAATCATTTAATTCAAAACATATATCAAATTATTAAACACAATTTAATTTTATTTATTTATATGACGTGCCACAAAAAAAGAAACAAACAATTATAAATAATTATTATTTATTATCAAATATAATTTAGTTTCATAAATTTCTTTTTCAGTTTGTGGCATAATTTTAATAAAATTTATTAGCTAGTCCCAGAGTTTCTCAGTCTCTGAGCAGGACTTTAAAACTATGCCAAGGCCGTGCGACATCATCGGTCGCACAGTTTGACATGCACAGGCATTGCATAAACTTTTTCGCTTCCATGCAGTTTTGCATGCAAATTGTGCGTTTGACAGCTCCTCCTCAACTTACCGCTTAAATAAACAATCCGTTAATGTGAGCGAGTGTGGGTGAGCACGTGTGTGTGTGTGAGTCTCTGTTTAGTTTTGTTTTGTTGTTGGCAAAAGTTTTAATGCCCTTGTTATTTATAGCTTTATTGCTATGGCTGTGCACTTTTTTTTATTATTTTTTGTATATATTGCTCTATAAATTGTATTTAATTTATTTTATTCAATTGTATTTGATTCAATTTCTGTTTTCTTTACGTATTTCGCATGCACACATACATACATACGTACGCAAAGACGAACTGATGTTTGGAGTCGAAATCAATCAACAACAAAGATAACTGAGAAGTGCGCGAGAGACACAAAACGGCAAAGGCAACGGCAACGGCAACGGCGACGACGGCGACGACGACGACAACGGCGAAGGCGAATTGCGAAGATAAAGTGTGAGACGCATGCGCACGTAAAATTATTTGTAGCTGTTGTTGTTGCTGCTGCTCTTTTTGCTTGTGTTTGTAGTTGTAATAGTAGAAGCAGTAGTAGTTGCTGTTGTTGTTGTTGTTGCTGTTAATGTTGTTGCTGTTTCTGCTTTGCTGCTCTTTCGTCAACTTCTACTCACGTAGCGCAATCGAATTGTCTCGCGCTTCAACGACTTAACCGTTTTCGCGGGCGAATTGATACTGATTGTGACCGGGCCAACGGCGCTACATCAAGAGGGCCAGTCACCAAAAGCCACAGGTGAGCTCAAAGCTTGCTAGAGATGGTCACTGAATATCGTAATATCGCATATCGTATATCGCATTTCATTTTGTGAGAGCCAAAGAGAGAAGTCTTCAGAAACTGGTTATTGAAAATATGTTTATTAATCTTTTTGTTAGAAAATTGTTAATGAATTTCAATTGAGTTTATATTCAGATGATTCTGCTATCATTAGATCTCTGTGACGCTCACCACTAGCTTCAAACTTGAAATGAGAGCATATCGCTGGAACTGGAAATCGAGTGTGTGAGAAAGGGAGAAAACTGGAAACAGCTGTTGCGGACAAACACAGTCACACACTCACTCACACACACACTCACACACACTTACACACTCATGCACTTGAGGCATACTTTTAGGTGAGCCTATCAGCGCACTACAGACGAACAAATGTGTACATTTGATTTCCCATGCCATTCGCTCTCAATTAAATTGATAACTCATGCACTTGCTTTCACTCTCGCCCTCGAGAGCGTTAATGCCCATCCATTGTCTGTGCCGAGCTGAGACCCGCTTATCAGCAGTAGCCAACGCTGTTTCCAGCTGACTGCCTCATCTGTATGGCATATCAATTTGTTTGAAGGATTCACGAAGTATATGAATGCATATGAGTTGTGTCTGATGAGTTGATGGGAAGCGACAGACGCAAAGAACGTGTCGCTGCATATGCAGACGGCATTTTTTTCTTTGACCTGGCCAATGCGATTCCGGGAAAACAAAGACCATACAAATACAATTTGAAGACAATAGGCAGGCGACAAATGTCAATGAAGCGATTTATAGAGAGACGTACAATATAACTAATTTAAATATAAATAATCTAATTAATAAATTGTTTTCGGTTTGGTTTAAAATAAAATACGTTTTTTAAAATAAAATAATTAAAAATATAATTATTGACTTTAAATATTAAATATAACATACTTTTAGGTACTTTGAATAATTTAATAAGATTTTAAAAGAATTTAAAAATAATTTTAGATTGACTGATATTATTTAGCATATTATTTAAAAAATATATTATATTTACATATTAAAATTTTTTTAAAATTAATTACATAATTTAAAATATTGTTGTAACATAAAATATAAAAAAGCATATAAAAATAAAATATGATATAATTTTATTTAGCTTAAATTAATTAATTCAATTAATTGTGAATATGATTTGAAAAGAATTTTAAAATAATTTTAGATTAATTGAACTAAAATAAATATTATTTGGCATTTATTTTAATTAATATTAATAATATTAAATAATTTAACAAAATTGTTAAAATAATTTTAATTATTTTTGTAATATATAAATATATAATTTATTTATATTTATTATTAATATTATGTGTGTCAATATATATATTCATATAAAGCTTGTGGATAAATGTATATGTTTCACAGTGTTTACCTAACATATATTTACATAAATTTCAGATTCCATAAAAAATAATAAATAATATAATATAACCAATACATTTATATCGATTTCATTGCATCTTATTGATGCATTTGGAGCCTCAACGTAGAGTTCCTTCGTATTCCCATACGCGCACCTTTTGTCGACAACTGTACTTTTTGCCATGTTGACAGTTGACAGTTGGCATTTTGAGTGGTTGCTGACGTGTGCCAGGGCTATGATTGATCGGGGTAGCTGGTCAGCTTATGGAATTTATTTAATTTCCGTACGGCCATTGAAGCAGCAGCACAGACCCAGCCCCAGGCCCAGACCCAGCTCCAGGCCCAATCCCTGGCCCAGCCTCCCGCCTCAGGGACAGCTCGCCCGCATGCACACACCTCCAGCTGGAATTTGGCGTGTGTGTAGGCAACAACAAAAGCCAGCTCAATGCGAGTGTACGAAATGTAGTCATGCAGCAGAGAAGACAGATAATGATCAAATAATGTTCAAAAGTACTAGAAGCCTGACTGGTGGACCCGCAATCGCGAGCTCCTTGGGCCGCAGCTCGAGTGGGCGAGTGGTTCGTTCGCTCATTCGTTCGTTCGCTGGGTGGTTCGCTCTTATCGTTTTAATTAGTTTCGTAAAAGTTGGCAAACAAACAAACAAACTTAGGCAGAAGGGGGACTGCAGCTGGGCAGAGAATATTTGCTTATGGCGTAATGAAATTTAAGCAAAAATTTGTTGTGCACTCCACATATGACTGTCTCTCTCGCACTATCTCTCTCCCTCTCTCTGGGCCCTTCTCTGTGCGCAAATTAACTTATGAAATTGCTTATAATTAACAAGCCGGCAAAGTGGAAGTCAGAGTTTTGAGCACAAATTGCATTGCCAATTGCATTTAAAGTTTACACTTAACATTTAATTAAGGTCCTTTCAGGACGGCAGCTAGCTGGACGCACCTGTATTTATCTCAGCTACTGGAACAGCTGGCGGCGGCCATTTTGTTTGCATGCATATTTATAAGAAAATCGCGCGAAATGAATTCCAACTGGCTGGAAGGCAGGCAAGCAGCCAGCCAAGCGCAGGTAGAGCTCGCAGCACCGGCAAATGCTAGAGATTAAGCAAAATACCTGAGCAGTTTCTTTTCAAATTAAATGCAATGGCAACCCAGAGACATATATATGTTAATTAATACGTAAATCTTAAAGAAATAGAAAAGATAAAGAAATCCCTTAAATCCGCTTTAGCCTCTCAGCTGAAATACAAAACAAAATCCAAATGCTTTACGTCAATCAAATGGAAATTTCTCTTAGTTCGATCATATAAGATCAGCAATTAGTTAAAAATACACACGAACTGTTTCTAGAGCAACTGCGCTATCGTTGCTCGGAAGCGTCAACATGTCTTGTCTTCTTCGTTCGGATCGATCGACCAATGGCTGGCAGTCATAAGAGATCGGAAATTTGTGTCTGCTCCCTGGGCCTGGGCCGTTGGAAAAGGGAACGAGAATGGAACCGAAATGAACTTTAATTTCAAAAACCGTGCAAAAATCGTTCAATCATTTAAGTAAAGTGCCAGGCGCGCAGCGCCGACAGCGAGCGGAACTGACGCATTCAATTCAATGGGCAGCAACAAAAACGTTGAAAAACATAAGAGAGCGACGCCAACCCTCACATACGCGCGCACACACGCTCGAGTACACACGTACGCACGCACACACTCTCACATTCACTTAATATCGCTTCGCTGGCTGCGGTTCTTTGCATCGCTTCGTCTCGCTCTGGCTAGTAGTTGCTGGGCTGGCACAGCGCGGCCGCTACTCTCTTTCTATCTCTCTTCGATACATGACGCGGTGCATTTTACAGTTTTTGTATTTTGAAACGATCATGCGGGCGTATAGAAATAACCATTGGCGCACAATGCAAGAAACGAAGAGGTGCTGCTGCTAAATAATTTGCTTGTTTTCCATTGCTGCGCACCTGCTAGCCGCATGGATCACTTTATCGATTTTACGAATGAGGAAGCAAAAATGCGATCGATTGTGATCTCAAATCGGAATAATTTTGTACTCGAAATACTCGATCGTGCACAGTTTAGCGGAGCAACACAGCAAATTCCAACGCAATAAGTGAGGAAAGTAGAAATTAACGGGGCTACTCACCTGAATTGATGTGATCGTTAACAACCAGTCGAGCACAGCAGAAATATCAGCTGAAAAATGTTCGTGTATTTAAAAAAAAATAAAATAAATAACAAAAAATGTAATTGGAGATGCCGGGGATTGAACCCGGGGCCTCTCACATGCAAAGCGAGCGCTCTACCACTGAGCTACATCCCCGTTGTTAAACTGATGGCACAAATAGCGATCTAAGCCAAATGCATGTCAATTGGGAATAGACATGCGCATTATAGTGAAACGTGGAGAGAATAAGGAATTACGTATTGAAGTATATGTGAATCTTAAATTGATAACATATATTTAAAATATATATGTAGTCATGTTAATTATACAAATTATTGTTGAGCAATATATTTATTTATATTTTGCTTTCATTTAATAAATTTGAAAACAAATCTAAATTCACCATATATACTAACATGTTCAAAACGAAATACATAACCGCAACTACTTTTTTGAACTGTACTGCTCTACGTGCTGGGTAACTAATTGTCTTTTGGCAAAACACATTCAACATGGGGATGTAGCTCAGTGGTAGAGCGCTCGCTTTGCATGTGAGAGGCCCCGGGTTCAATCCCCGGCATCTCCAATTACCTTTTTTTTTGCATATTATTTTTATATTTATTTAAACATCTCGTATTTTTGTGTGTGTGTATATTAACTTCAGACGAGACTTGTCAAGGCTCTTACATGCCGGCTAAAGTTCAAGTTAGACCCAGCAGTCAACTGTGCCATGTGACCTCAGTGTTTCTGGTTTTGGCTTTGGAACGGCTGACTTGATTTATGCGCAACGAGGCGGCAATAATGAATTATTTATGCCGATTTACGGCTGCCAGGCAGGTCTGCATGTCAATTGGCAAAAGCACTAGTGCTGCCAGACGATGCCAGGCTGGCAGGCGGCGGGGGTGGGGCACACAGCTGAGCGACGCTGACTTCGGGCGGTGACTTTGACTTCTTGCTGCCATTTTAGCCACAATGCAGTCAAGTGGTTAAAATGTATGCTCGCAGCTTCTTGTTGATCCTGTTGCTGTTGCACAGGATATATACATAGTCAAACGACTTGGGCGGCTAGTGTGGGCGTGGCTAGAGCTTTTTGTTTTGAGTTTTGTAAAGGCAAGGAAATTGCCTGTTCTCACTTTCGCAACATTTGCTTAGCTGAAATTAAAATTAAATTTTGCATGAGCCAACCCAAACACACACACACACACACACTGAGACATAGTGATGTGTGGCTAGCTTAGACAGGCAATTGATTTTGCTGTGGTTTCGACCAGGCTCTTTAATTGGCTAACAGCGACTGCAGCAAGAAATCGCATCACAATTTCATTTGATTTCACATATTGTCCATCAATTAGCCTCAACAGAAATTTAACAGCAGCTGCCACATAAATATAATTATAGCAACTTTCAAATAAATATGCAAATGCACAATTTTGAGCATATTGAAATTAATTACCACAACACCGTCTGCTACTGTCACTGTGTGTGCGTGTGTGTGTGTGTGTGTGTGTGGTGATAAATATTATATTACAATTGGCTGGCATACACACGTTTTCCAAATGCCTGAGTCAAAGCACCCCGAAGGCATAATTTAAGTAAAAGAAAATACAAATCGAAATAGTCACACAAAATTTATGTAATTGCGCAGACACCACAAGGATCCAAAGGTACACACACACACACACACACGCACACACATATGCAAATTGTTTATGATGCTGCCTTTTTCGGTTACTGAATAATTGAGGCAGCAAACTAAACAAATGACATAATCTCAATTTTGTGACATTCGTGTCAAGTCGAAAGTGTCCAAAGCACTTGGTAAGCAAATGGATTTTGGCTTTTGGCTTTTAGGCCTTATTGCCAGCATGGACGGACTTTAAGCGGCACATTGTCTCTTGAATTGATTGATGTCCTTGAGATTCGAAAATAATGTTACCAATCGATCCAATATATACATATATAAATGTTATATAATATTTAACGCATATGCAGAAAGAACAATTTTTTGCTAATAATTAATGGAACTTCTACATCATTAACGCTATACATATATTTGCCACGGTATTTTTCTGAAATTATCGTGACAAATTTGCTTATGTAATCGCAAAGCCATAAATATTGCATAAAGAGATTGTTTAATAATAACAATTATTTAGAAATTAAAATTTTTGTAAAAAATAGTTAAGCTTAAAATTGATAATATGATTAGAAATTCGATCTGGTTTGTTAAAGGTGAAAAGTAGAGATTCGATCGAGTTTGATAAAAAAAAATTAATTTTGTTTGTTTTTCACATTATTATTATTATTATTATTATTATTATTATTATTTTAGTACTTACGTTTTTACTTTAATTTATATAAATAAAGAACTATGTTTGCAATCATATTTATTTCTTATTTATTTATGTGTAGCACTTTATTTGATTAAACTTAAATATTACACAAGTGAAATTGAATTACATATATGTATACATACATAAAATTGAATAGAACAGACCTTTGACCTTTTCTTCTTAGATACAAATTTTGCGTTGCAGAGAAATTTGTTTGCCTTAAAATATAAGCGAGAAAATTGCCAAATTTTGCATTTTGTTTTATTAATTAATTTAGTTTTATATATATTTATTAGAGAGCCTATTATATTATTTATGTTTTATAATTTTATGGACTTATAAGAAAAGAGAAACCTATAATTTTTAATAAAATAAATGTATATATTCGAGTAGTCCTTTGACAAAATCTTTGGTTATGTTTTTGTTATATTAAAAATTGTAAAAAAGTTCAACAAAAAATATTTTGTGAAAGGATTATTTTAATATATAATATATATTCTTATTATAAGAAATGTAACAAAAAATGTTTTGTCCACGAAATATTTAAATATATAAATGTATTATTATTAATATAAACAACTAAAAGAATAAGACAATATTTTTTATTACATATTTTGCATAATTAATATTACATCAACTTTATATCGTATGTCATACTATTTGTGTCGAAATTAAGACGAAATTAAGAAAATAACACATGTATATAGCTTATCATTTTTTGACAAAATACGCTAATATAAAAAACAATGTAATCAACATTTGCTAATAAAACTAAAAATATACAATCAGCTTTGATTAATCATTTTAAACTGAGAAAACTAAAAAACCTGCTCCTGTAAAATTTACGATACTTTGCGTTAATATTATCATCATTCTCATTTAATAATTCTTCAAGTAAGTTTTTATTTTCAGACATTTAAAGCATTTTGGTAAATATTGAACAAAATTCCGTTTTCTATCACAGCACAGTTTTTTACTTAGTGACTTACATTTATGGCCCATTACACCTAATGCCTAACCCGAATTCGTATAATTTCAGTTCTGATAAGACTAACTACAGTCTCAATTGGTCTGCGCACGTGTGTGTGTGTGTGTGTGTGTTAGGGCCAAGCCCTAAATCCGACTTAAGACCTAAACTTAATCACATTAAGAGTGCATTTGAAATTCTCTTTTGCAAAGTCCGGAATCATCATCAATATCAATATGAATATCGATGTCCTTTATGCGAAAGTGAAAAAACATATTTCCGTTGCTGTCTGTGTCTGTGTGTGTGAAAGGATAACTGTGCGTATGCACAATCTAAAGAACAGCAAAGGACAACTAGCTGTGCGTTTCAGTTGAAAATTAATAATGCATTCGATATCGAAGCCATTTCACATTCAAATTCAATTGTGCGTGCGTGCAAATTGAATTCCCAAAAGCCCACGAGCATCAACTAAATTATATTATGCACAACATTTAAAGCCTCAACTAAAATGTTAGTTCTTTTCTCTTACGTTTAGTGCTGCTTAAAGCTAAACACATTCATTTTCACCGTTGACAATTGCAAATTGCAAGTGTCAAAACGCACCAGGCCTCCATTTCTCTTCAACTGGCAACAGCAAAAAGAAAAAAAAAAAAAAAAAGATGGAAAAAGTATGGAAAGAAAATTGGGGTTAGCCCCATTTTGGAGTCATGGCAGTTACTGTGCCGCCTTCAACACAATCACGTTTCAATTAACACACACGGTCCAGTCTACACACGTTTCCAACTGCCGGCCATATTCATATGTAAAACACGCACGCAGCCTCGCCCTCGACCTCGCATTTGCCTATTCCTTTGCCTGCGCCTCATTCACTTGGCTTAATGGGCTGAACGTCGGCTGGTCCTGGACATCATAATTCCGGCCACAATTCCCAAATACCGCAAAAACAACAGCAGCCGGCCGGGCACAAGCCAAAACTCTGTCTGGCTATGCTACAAAACCCATAGAACTGGAATGCCCCTCGGCCAGCAGTTCGAGTTTTCAGCTATAGACACCCCGTTAGCCACACACACTCCCGCTTCCCGCTTCCCGCTTTCTGCTCACGCATCCATTGCCCTTACAAGCTATAGCCAGTTGCAGTCGGGCAAGTTCTATGGGGCGCATGAACTAATTACGTTAATATGCGACAACGTTTTCATAGGCGAAAAATGTTTGCAGCACTGCGGGCGGCTCTCTCACTCTGCTGGGGAAGGGGCGGCGAGAGGAGTTCCGGCAGGCAATTCACATTCGAGTGGAGCAGCATAAAGTGAGGTTAGGGTCAACGCAATTGGAAAACCAACTGTGGTGCAAATGAGTTGTTCAACACGAAGTGGGATTTTTTTTTTTTTTTGGCGTTGCAGGCTTGACGTTGCATGTGTGCAACAGTCAACAAACTGCCGCACTAATTGAGAACCAACCAAACTTCTGAAATTATTTCAATTTACCACAACTTCTCTTATTGAATGTGAGATTGCATTAAATGACTCTTATGAATTTCTATAATTGTATAAATATCCGAAAATCTTCTGCTGTCTTTGCACAAGTTAGTCAGTATATCTAGGCGGCTGATATATATGCGTCTCTTTCTAGCGCAATCAAGTTTGCTTAGCAAATGCGAGTCTCATTCTACAATAATAAAATGGCGTCAGCATATATCCCTCTTACTCACTCTCATTTAAATTATTGCCTTTTCTAGTTTGCAATTGGACTCCGTCGAAGTCTTTTTAGATAACTGTGCACTGCTGCCATTTTTGTTTGAGCAGCTAATAGTGCATTATAAATAAATCGACCAAGTTTCTTTTTTAAATAAAACATCCTGATTCACACATGGACAATGTCATCAAATTATTATATACAAACTGTATATTATTATAAAAATTATTTAAGACCATTGTCAATGGCGCTTATTATAAAAATTATTTAAGACCATTTACGATGGCGCTGACCTCTCATAACATTTAGTATTGCCAACTGTGTCCTTTTGTTGGATTTAAATAAAAAATGGACTTATACGTTTATACGTTTTCAAGTATATTTTTCATTTAAGACTAAGCAAATGGTGGTACACATTTCTTATTTATCAAATTTTCCAGATTTTCATTTACAACCTTAAAAGCTCTTTTGAGCAAATCATCCAAGCAGGTCTGTTCTTCGACTACTTTTGCAAAGAAGTCATAACCAAGCTGAATCAAGTCTTGTATGCCTAATCCAGATATCTGGTGTGGAATAAATTTGACACACGACGCCATTGCCTTCAGTTCAGGTATCCCAAAAGCAGCAAGCGCTGCACTTGAATCAGCCGCAACCTGCGCACAATCTAGTACTCCAGCTAGATTCATTCCGTTGACATTGGATCCCAAGAGCTAGACGATGAAAAAACAAATGGGATCTCTTATCACATATTTAGTTAGCCATTCATGCTTACCAGGACACAGCTCAGCAATAGACTGATCTTAACGATCTGCATTTTGGTTTCGACTATCTTGAGGATTGTCTTGATGGCGCTATTTATAAGGAAACTTGAATCAATTCGCTATGCTAGCGTATTCATATTCAATTAGAACGGGAACAGCGGATCAAATTCATTTAAACATCCTGCTTATAAAAAGAGCAACACAAGCTAATCGAGAAGCTAGTAACACTTGAAATGCAGATCATAAAAGCTATCTTCTTGCTGTGCTGTCTCCTGGTAGGCCACCATTTCCACTCAATCCAACTGCTGGCTGACTCCCACTCTCTACATATCTCTCTCTCTCTCTTTTTAACCCATAGGTTGTTGGGGACAATCTGGTCAATGCAGATGGAATCGATCTATTAAGGGTACTGGACTGCGCAGAAATTGGTATTGAAGGTGCCAGCTTCCTTACCACGAAGGGCGTACCCTTAGTAAAAGGCTTGGCCAAATGCGCCAGCTTCTCACCCGATACCCAGGCTGATCTGGATCTGAAGGGCTTCCTGAAGATTGTTGGCCAACTCCTCAAGGCACTCTCCGGCAATCCAAAGTGCTTACTGCAAACAATGAATGAAGTTAAGGGCTATATCGAACCGTATTTGAAGAAATTAATAGCCAGAAAATGCTTCAGAAAATAGACCCAATCACAATTCATATTAAAGTTGTACATTGATTTAATAAAGAACTTGTAATTATTCTTTATTTTCTCAAACATTTTAAATTGAATGACTAAGCTGCTGAAGTATGAATTCCAAACATTGAGCAGCATTGTTTCAAGGTCCTGTTTCAGGCATTTACCTTCTGTGCACATATTCATCTCGACTTCATCATATTTTTTCTATTGAACCATACCTTGGGAAATACGAAATGATCTCCCACGAGGGACTCTACCATAAAATCTCACAAGTCAAGCAAATAGTCCTAATCTATGTATACTTGTGGAGCACCTTCACCATCAAGATGAATGCGGAACTCGGAATGCGAGAGATTTGAAATTTAAACAAAGTATTACTCTATAATTCCTGATAAATAACATTCAATAATAATATTATAATTACAAAACAATGTTCCATTTCGAAGTTGTTTATTAAATCAATGTATAACTTTAATATGAAATGTGATTGGGTCTATTTACTGAAGCATTTCCTGGCTATTAATTTCTTCAAATACGGTTCGAGATGGCCCTTAACTTCATTCATTGTTTGCAGTAAGCACTTTGGATTGCCGGAGAGTGCCTTGAGGAGTTGGCCAACAATCTTCAGGAAGCCCTTTAGATCCAGATCAGCCTGGGTATCGGGTGAGAAGCTGGCGCATTTGGCCAAGCCTTTTACTAAGGGTACGCCCTTCGTGGTAAGGAAGCTGGCACCTTCAATACCAATTTCTGCGCAGTCCAGTACCCTTAATAGATCGATTCCATCTGCATTGACCCGATTGTCCCCAACAACCTATGGGTTAAAAAGAGAGAGAGAGAGATATGTAGAGAGTGGGAGTCAGCCAGCAGTTGGATTGAGTGGAAATGGTGGCCTACCAGGAGACAGCACAGCAAGAAGATAGCTTTTATGATCTGCATTTCAAGTGTTACTAGCTTCTCGATTAGCTTGTGTTGCTCTTTTTATAAGCAGGATGTTTAAATGAATTTGATCCGCTGTTCCCGTTCTAATTGAATATGAATACGCTAGTAGAGAGAATTGATTCGAGTTTCCTTATAAATAGCGCCATCAAGACAATCCTCAAGAAAATCGAAACCAAAATGCAGATCGTTAAGATCAGTCTATTGTTGAGCTGTGTCCTGGTAAGCATGAATGGCTAACTAATTATGGCATATGCTAAGAAGAGATCCCATTTGGTTTCTCATTGTCTAGCTCTTGGGATCCAATGTCAACGGAATTACTCTAGATGGAATATTAGATTGTGCGCAGGCTGCGGCTGAGTCAAGTTCAGCGCTTGTTGCTCTTGGGATACCTGAACTGAAGGCAATAGCTTCGTGTGTTAAATTTGTTCCACAGCATATAACTGACTTAGACTTACAAGGCTTGATTCAGATGGGTTATGATTTGTTTGCAAAACTAGTTGAAAATCAGAGCTGCTTGGATGATTTGCTCGAAAGAGCTTTTAAGGTTGTAAAACAAGCTCTGGAAAATTTGGTAACAATGAAATGTATACCAACAGTTCCTGTCTTTTGAGTTACAAATTATACTTCTTTATGTATAAACGTATTATAATGCGAATGTTTATTTTAACAAGGAAGATTGTAACGAATTAGATTGTGCAGACGTTTATACGATTCGTTACTGCACGTGTAACAAACTACATATACATGCAAAAGCTCGCACAAACACACACACACGCTGATCTACGCTTGTACGCCTGTGTCGTGTAGACATTGTATGCGTCTTGTTGTCTTGCTGTCTCCTTCTCTTCCTGTCTCGCTTGCTCTGCCACGTGGGTTATGTCGCGAGAACTTATTTGATTAATAATTCGGATTCTAGATGGACAATCGTAATCAAACTTTCAGATTATGATCATGACATTCATATCAATATGCAAAGCCAAAATTTATGTCTCTAGTATTTGAAATACATTTTTTACACATTTTGGGGTGTCTGGGTGAATGGGGAACGGAATCCAAAATCTGGCAAAAATCGAAATTGTATTAAATTATTATCTATATATATGCAGAAGACTTGGAGACTCTAATTCTAAATGATTTATAAATGATTATCGACAAGTGTTTTATCGATAACTCTTGAACGATACATGTTATCGAATTTCTGAAACAAACTCGTACTGCGCGTGCGTCCTAACACAAAAAGAATAAAGTCTCTAGCTCTTATACGGACAGACGACTCAGCCCGTCACCCTGATCAAGAATATATATACTTTATGGGGTCTGCCACGCCTCCTTCTGTCTTTTGCATGCTTTTAACAAAACAATTATACTCTGATTTCCAATTCCTAGGTGAAGCTGAAGCAAAGATAAATGAGCTTTTGGAAGCTTTGGTGAGCTTTCTGCTAGGCGATCAGCTGATCGGAATAATATACAGAAATTAGGATAATATAACAAGAGAATGAATTGATAGAAAAGTAGAAGCGATTATTGAATTATTCTTTCCAAATACAGCGTAGCAAAACAAACGCTGACAAACCAAATCAAAAGAAAAACAAATTTTAAATATAAAATTGTACAGCAATGAAAGCTCTTCCATGTCGGTAGAGCTATAAGCTGTTTAAAAAACGTATGAAAATAAAAATGTAAAATAAAACAATTGTTACTATCTATTTAGACAGTAAAGAAAAGGAAGCTACAAAAGAAATGTGCAAGTTAAATGAAAGTTTGTTATTCGGATGAGGTAGATAAGTGGTGATAATTATTATAAACTATTTAACTAATTATTAACTATTTTGTAATAATTAGCTTATATTATTTCTTTCTTTATTTTTTTCATAACAGCAAAATTATCTAAAACATAACTTCGTTTATAAATTTTGTAAAAATGAAAACATTGAAATGTTTTCAAATTTATCGAAAATAAAATGACGGAAAAACACTTGACATTTTTGTTGGGATTCGAACCTATACCTTACCTTATATGCACTTCGAACATTATTGTGCATCACCTCGAACAACAGGACCACTGCACTATGTGGTAATATTGGTATCAAATTTCAAGGCAATTCCAACACTTGACATTGCTGGAATTCGAACCTAGTATGCGCACTTCTTCGAACATTATATGCATCGCCTCTAGCAACAGCACTACTGCAGCTCTTTAGTAAACTGCATCAAAGTCCAAACACAATTTAGTCACAATTGTGATCCGTAGAATGTGGAAGAATTCGCGTTTATCAATGTATGTGTGCACATGCATGGAAAGAACACATGCTTGTTTGCCTGTATGTGTGCTCACATTTGGGAAAATGGCGTTGAGTATCTCAGCGCTGTTAATTGGTAAAACGATATCTGTATTACAGTGCATTAATGTCAACTCATTTATAATTGGGTATACGTGTAACTGACCTTCAAAGGGGAGCTTTGTAAAATTTAGAGGCTCTATATTTAAAAATCTAAGATATAAAATATTATAACAGAATTTTCAGCTTATAATTTGTAAAGGTTAATAATCGATAGCATCTAAGCGAGAATAGTTATCGTTTTTTTTTTTTTTTTTTTTTTAAATTGGGTCTGCAGAAACTATATATGTATACAATAATATTTATTTGTTATGAAGTGTGTCATGTTTCCATTTGCTTGCTATATTTAACCAAAAGCTAGTTAAATTTTCAAAATTTATTAAGATTATACAAATTTACAATTTGAATAAATTACGTATATTGCATATGTATATATAAGTGCTTTATGCAACCTTTGTACGACTTGAGTGTGAACTAGACTTTGGGGATGCATTTCCTGATTTTGAATTTTTTCACATATGGTTCGAGATAGGTTTTAACTGTTTCCAGCGATTGTAGCAAACACTTTACATGGAAAAGGAGTTGTTTGAGGAACTGATTCACAACCCTCAGAAAGCCTTTGTAATCTAAATCGACGTTTGAATCGGTTTTGAAATCAATGCATTTGGCCAAGTCCCTTAATAAGGGTACGGCCTTTTCGAAAAGGTAGCTGCCACCCTCCAGAACAATTGAAGTGCAGTCTAGTAGCTTTAATAGATCGATATCACCTTTTTTCACCTCATTGCCACCAACAACCTGTGGATTAGAAATAGATACAGATAGATGGATAGAGAGAGAGGGAGGGAGAGAGTAAAATGGTGGCCTACCAGCAGACAGCACAGCAAGAAGATAGCTTTAATGATCTGCATTTCAAGTGTTACTCGATTTTCGATTAGCGCGTGTTGCTCTTTTTATAAGCAGGATGTTTAAATGAATTTGATCCGCTGTTCCCATTCTAATTGAATATGAATACGCTAGCATAGCGAATTGATTTGAGTTTCCTTATAAATAGCGTCATCAAGGCAATCCACAACATAATCGAAATCAAAATGCAGATCGTTAAGATCAGTCTTTTGCTGAGCTGTGTCCTGGTAAGCATGAAGGACTAATTAAATATGACAAGATCCAATTGCCATCTCATCGTCTAGCTCTTGGGATCCAATGTCAACGGAATAATTATTGGCAAATTACTAAATTGTACGCAAACGGTAACTGAAGGGGCTGCGGCACTTGCTAGTCTGACTATACCGCTTGTGAAGGAATCAGCGTCATGTATAAACTACACTCCGAGTAAACTTACGGGTCTCGACCTTGAATATTTGATGCTGATTAGTTACCAGTTTCTTCAAAAATTCATCAGCAATAAGAAGTGCGTGGAAGCTCTTGTCGACCGGATTCAAGGAGTTATAAATCCATATTTAAAGCAATTCTTCGACCAAAAATGTCTACCACGCTTTATTAGATAGATGTAAAAACGATACGATCATACAGAATGTAATCAAGTGGACCAATAAATATGATATTAACAATTTGGTTGGTAGAATGGAGCTTAACATTATTCTTATGCTCTTTCATGTAGTGAACATGTCTTCACGTTGCATTCTGATTTCGAATATCGTATTTGATCTAATTTAAGATAATTATATCAATGTATGAATATTCATAGTTCAGTACAAATGTCATATATGTATATGGAGGTTACTTTATTGTAAAGTTTAAAAAAGTGTAAAAGTTGAATGAAACAAGTGAGAAGGCTCTAGTCGAGACACCTCGACTACGAGATACCTTGAACCCTGCAAAGAAAAAATAATATTCTTCTTCTTTACGCACGTATAACCGCTTGAGTTGCTGCCGTGGCTTGGGGTGGGTTGGGCTATACTTGGAACGCTTATAACTCCATTTCTAGATAGACTATCTTCATGAACTGTTAATTAGGAAACGGGATGAGTTATCGAAAAAAAAAAAACAAGATAATCTCGTACTACGTAACTAAGATACGAGTATTCATGTGAAATTTCAGCTCTCTAGCTTTTGTAGTTTCCGAAATCTCGACGTTGATACGGACGGACAAACGGACGTATCAAGAATATATATACTTTATGGGATCTGCGACGTCTTCTTCTACCTGTTACATACATTTTCACAAAACCCATTATACCCTGAATTCCCATTTTGAATGGGTTCAGGGTATAAAAATAATTTTGAACGTTAAATTTTACCATGTCCATATAATCGAATTGTAAATGCTGATATTATTCTTTATGGATATATGTAATTATAAAATTACCTTTAATATTCAACATTTTAAATAGCCTTGAAATTATTTGTGTCGGTCTTTTCATTCAACCCAACCGAAAACTAGAAGAAATGAAGAATTCAAGCTCAGAGTGTGAGCGAGTGAGCAAAACGGTTAAAAGTTATTTGCGAGGTATGCTCAGTTTTGATCTTAGCAGTTGTTATGGCGCTGCGCTTTAATTGGATAAACTATAGCATATATCTGTCTCCCTCTCACTTCCTCTCTGTTTATTCCATTGTGTCTCTCTTCTTGCACAATCGAGCATCGCTTCAAATTGATTTACAGTTATCTCTCTGCAAATAACAAGCAATGGCAGACCACAATTTTTTAAACATATATCTGTCCCGCTCTTTCAAATATAAATGTTATTGCTGCATATGATCTATTTATAAGTTCAACTAGAAATGCAGTAATGGTGACAGCTTCCTCGCGCTTAACTCAGTTCTCAGAGCAATCTATTAGAATAAGCAAAATAAAATAACTATTATATACATAGTAAATGGTAAAAGAATGTATTTCTCTTTGAAATATACTCAACTTGTGAGTTCAGCCAGGTGCTGTAACGTTAATTGCAGCTGATTTTTCAGCTAGAACAAAGTTTAAACTGGTGTTATTGCAACTGTTTGGACATTTGCCTATTATGGCTGCCAACACAGGCAAGTAGGTGCATGAATGTAAATGTGAATGTTTGCACGTAACCGGCAGAGTGGTGTGTGTTGAAGGTCGGTTATCATATCTGCTGTACAACATGCCCAAATCCAGGTCCACAAGCCAAACCCAACAGAGCGCTTTTGCATTCATAAATAAGACATTCAACGAGGCAACATCAGCGCCGCCGTCAGCAGGAGCAGGAGCAACAACGTGCTACAAGCCGTACAAATCCCGACTTGACCAGCTGCCCGTCAAGCGCACACACTCACACACACACTCGATCATTCACTCACGTACGAATACAAAGCTTCCCCATGGGGAATTGCCAGAGGCGGGCAGCAGGTTGGCTGGCAGGTGAGGTTGCGAGGGAGGAGTTTGGGTTGCACGTAACTCGTCAATGTCCTTATCGTGCCAGTGCTGCTGACAGCGCCTGCTGTCATTCATTCATTAATGCATTTTCCTGATTTTCACTCATTTAACTTCATAGATTTTTCATTTCGCCTATTACGTGGCCGCCCCAGCAACTGCTGTCCTGCCCCAGCACTCTATGTGTCGTCAGTCGAGCTTTTCATCCTGTTTGCTGCACTTTGACTGCCAACCCAACGCCACTCGCCACTCGCCTCTGTGCCTTCAAGCCCCTCGATGCGAGCCCCCTTGGCCAGCAGCTATGCTTCATTTACTTTGTTGTCAGTGGCCATTAGTTTTGACGCACTTTGGACTGGACGAGCTATCTGGCAGCAGTTAGCAGGTAGCAAGCAGCAGCTACCTGGTAAGAGGTCCCAGTTGTTACCCTTGATGAGCATGCCCCATTGCCGTTGGGGCTTTGGTATGCCAATGCGTATACGCAAAAGTGATCTATGTGTGTGTGTGTGTGTGTGTGTCAAATGTAATGGAGTTGTGTGTGCCGTGTGTAGCAGTGGGAGACCAGAGCTGGGTAAACTAAAAACAGGCCATTGAAGTTGCTCCTATCAACATCTAGATGCTATTTATTTTAAATGTGTGCAATTCGAGCAGCAATTTAATGTTGTAAAAATAGAATATAGATATAGATATAGATATAGATATAGATATAGATATAGATATAGATATAGATATAGATATAGATATAGATATAGATATAGATATAGATATAGATATAGATATAGATATAGATATAGATATAGATATAGATATAGATATAGATATAGATATAGATATAGATATAGATATAGATATAGATATAGATATAGATATAGATATAGATATAGATATAGATATAGATATAGATATAGATATAGATATAGATATAGATATAGATATAGATATAGATATAGATATAGATATAGATATAGATATAGATATAGATATAGATATAGATATAGATATAGATATAGATATAGATATAGATATAGATATAGATATAGATATAGATATAGATATAGATATAGATATAGATATAGATATAGATATAGATATAGATATAGATATAGATATAGATATAGATATAGATATAGATATAGATATAGATATAGATATAGATATAGATATAGATATAGATATAGATATAGATATAGATA
>JAWNPR010000090.1:20397500-20625000 GCA_035047405.1 Drosophila stalkeri
CTCGCCCAACAGCTTGTTTGGCTGCCATTTTGTTTTGTGTCCAAAAATTCTCGAGCTGTACGAATTCGTTTGGCTGCTGCTGTTACTGTTGCTGCAAAGTAAAATGTTTTCATTGTATTGAAAATGCTGGCAGAGGATTTTGCTTCTTTGTTGTTGTTGTTGTTGTTGTTGTTGTTGTTGTTGTTGTTTGTTTTGCTGTGTTATTGTTATTGTTATTGCAACAAAGCTGAATGTGTTTTTGCTGTTGACACCTGAAATGCAAACACATTTGCCACAGCCGCCGCACAGCAAACGGGATTCAGTTTCTGATTCAGTTTTCTAGCTGCAGCAGCTGTTCATGTGTTATTCGAGTGTGTGCATCGGTGTGTGTTTCGGGCATGTGCATGCAGTCGACAGCCTGCAGTTTTTGCATGTTTGAAGTTAAAGAGGGTTCAAAGTCTTGTTTTCATTTGCCAACAACATGCGAAAGTTGTATCGCTTGACCTGCTCGAGCTGACCCAGTCGCAGCTGAAGCGCATGCATGCATGCAGTGCTGCAATACACTGCGATAAATCACATTCAATTCATACTGATTTGATATGCAGGACAATCCAACTTTGATTTGGTTGACTGTCTAGCCGTATGACCTCACACTCTTCTTGTTCTCATACTGCATACTCGCATTAGTGTTCAATGGAAATTTCAGAAACAAAAAGAAAAGAGGGAAAATTTCAGCTGTAAGCTCATCTTAACTTGGCTGTGGCTAACCTGTCGAAGCGCCCCCTGCGGCGACCTTTGATCGTATTTGCATTAAGTGCCACTTAACATGGAATCTCAATATTTTATGCAAAAGCTGCAAAGTTGCAACTTCATTGTAGTTGCTGTTGTTGCTGTTGTTGGTCTGTGTGACTGGAAGGTTTCAATAGCAGCGTCGTCTGTGCGAAGGCCGTGAATCAAAATCTGTGATGACGTCTCTCACTGCTGCTGGCTGGCTGGCTGGCTGGCGTCTGCTTGGATTGGCTGTCAACTAGACTTTCGTTTCGCCGTTATTCTCTCTTTCCCTCTCTCTCTCCCCCTCTCCAGCTTTGCACATATCATTTACAAACCTTTTGCAATGTCTGTTGTTGCGGGGCTTAGCTGTTCACTGTTCGCTGTTCGCTCACTCCTTCACGCACAATTTGAATTGAAAATTCAAGTGTTTTTGTTTTTGTCTCGACGAGAGCTTTGCAATGCATCAAATTGGCAGCAGCTGCCTGTGCTGCAGGGTAAAAGTGTCAGCTAGCCAAAGTTGTCAATCACATTCCAATTTAAGCAGCAGATGTCGTGAAATCAAATTGGCAAGACAAGTAAATTGGGTGGCGTCTATTTACTTAAATTTTAAAGGCAATCTAATTGGTTGGCCTCTCGAAGATGTCGCAAAATATAACAGTAGCAGCGCAATCGTAAGAATTCAAGTTGTTAGAGCGAGACAGCTGCCTATGTGCAGGCAGCGATCAGTAGTTATGCATGTGTGCCAGCAAAAATGCACCGTTTTAAGGTAGGAAAGACTGTGGGAGCTAGAGCGAGAGAGCTACTTTTTGGGGAATGATAGACAAATGCGTGAGAGTGCTGCAGAAGCTATCAAATGGTGAAATTCTAGAGTCACGTTAAAGCGAGATAGCTGCATGCACTAATTATAACTTATATATATACTATGCGAGTAGCGATAAGCCTGTCTCACTCTAACCTATTTAATTTATGATTTAAATACACTGCTGAAGAAAAGTTATCATAAATTATGGAATTGTTGCATATGCGATTATTGGCATACAAGCGAAATATGTATTTGTATTTATTTATGTTGTAAAGCCGATTAGTATGTCAGAAAGCGCTTCGAGTGTATCCATAGCAACTCACTAATTGGCGCAAAGCAAGGCACAGCGCAATGCTAATATAGTTTACTCTATGTTGATCTGTATTAAAGTTTCTGTGCATGCGTAAGAGAAATAATAACTTTAACTTGGCTGCCAATCGCATGAGCTTAACCTTAACCCACCTGAGACTTGACTTCGCATTTGCCCAGTTGCAATTGGTGAAATTTGCTGTTGCAGCTACTCATTGGAAAGTAAACTTTTGCCACGTTTATTCTGGCTCTCTGACCTCTGGCTGTGCAATCGCAAAGTCAGAACTAAAACGGTTTTGTGCATTTCGACGATTACCCAACGCAGCGTTGCATAATTTCAGCATCAAATATTTAACGTAAATCTTTTGTGCGCAATCAAACAGTTTTAGCAGCTTGCCGAGTCTCGTGCGCTTCACCATTCCCATTTGCCAAGTTTTTAGTTTCACTAGCTTTATTTCATTTCTCATTTTACATTTTATTTCATTTTTTAGTATTTTTGTTTCTTTTCTTTTCTTTTCTTTTTTGTTCAGTCAAGCAAACGTCTAAAGGCAAACAAAGTTTTTCGCCAGCATCAGTTAATTTAGTCAATTCAGCGCTCACTGTATTCCCTCTTTCAGCTTACCTGAGCTACCTAAAAATAAAAGTTGACGCTGTGGAATGGAAAAGCGGAAAATTCTATGCCGCAGTGCATTCCGGGAGCATTACGTTTCATTTCATTGCGCGGCACTAACACCGCAAAGTATGCAGCGGAAAAGCAGCGCTGCAATTTTTATGAGATTTTCGCGTTTGGCGTGCTAAAAACTCAACAAAATCAACAGAGAATTCACTTAACTTTCAACTATGCCAAGCTCTGATTAAAATATCATGAGCCTGCTGGAAATTTAGACAAGTTGGCAGCAAGCACATCCACCTGCCATAGTTATATTATGTTGAATACATTATGTTAAAATGTCCTCTAATTAAGTTACGCGGGAATGCTTTATGTTTACTCAGAGCACTCTCCTCAAAGACTCTAATCTAAATATAAACCAAAATGGTAGACTTTTTTTTATGAATTAATTTGTATATATTTCTCTCTTTCTTTCTTTCTCTTATTTATAAAAAAAAAATTGCATCTAAAAATAAACCAAAATGGCAGCCCATTGTATGACATATAAAATACATATATATTTATCTCTTTCGCACATATGATCATGAGCTCGCATTTGCTAATTTGAAAAACTCAGGAGCATTTGAAAAGAAACCAAAATGGCTGCCAACTTCTTGAATTATCAAATTTACATATTTATCACTTTCACACAAATGCTTATTAGGTCTTGTGGTCTTTGCAAGCATTTTCTCCGCTCCTTCACTCACTCTTTCGTATGTAGACTCTTAAAGATTCTCAAAATATCCATATTATCAATTCCGTATTACTCAAATAAATATTAAAAGTTCACCAATCAAATAATTTAGCAACCTTGAACTGTTGGCCTCCCTTTGGTTCGTTCAGGTTGTTTGTTTATCGTAATTTATGTGTCGGCACAAAGGTTAAGTTCGAAAAAGAAGAAGAGGAGCAAATACTGCCTGATTTTGCACAATTTCTCAACTGTGTTTGGCCGCCCTCTGCTTGGTTTAGGTGGCAACGCACAAAATAAATGGCGCAGCGAATTTAAGCCACTAAATCAGTGCAATTTTCATATCGCAAAACATTATTCACAGATTTCCCGTTTTGTTTATTTGCAATCCATTTTATTGGGGCGCACCAACCTGCTAAACAAACTTTATGTACCCCAAAAACTGCACTGACTACCCATATTTTAAGTTCTTTCGTGCACTGCACGAACAAAATATGCAAATTTATTGCTGCACAAAGTTTCGTAGACATTGGAGCGAAAAATGTGACAGCAATTATATGGGGAGCACAGGCTAGATTCTACCTGAACAAAGTGTGGAACGATAGAGGACTTTCCCATGGGCTGCACAAAATAAGAGACAAGAATTCTAGACGTTACTGCAAATATAAAAACAAATTTAATTAGTTTTTGGTAAGCCAATGAGTTGAATAAATATGGAAGCATATATTAGATATTTTATTTTAGTTAATTAGAAAACTAATAATATTTACTTTGACAAAGTTATTAGTAAATGTTATTCCTTAATTAAGATATTAAAAAATTTTTTGTTTAATCCAAAATAATATCTCAATAAAGTTTAAACGGCATTTAATCTTTATTGGCATTCAATGAAAGCCTTTTGCAATATTTACTTAACCATTTAATCGGGCTTTTCTTTATAATTCATTTCATTCTATTTATTTTATTTTTGTCGGACTAACTCTTTTCAAGTTATTAGTTTAAGTGGTCTTCCGTTGAGTTTCATTTCCAGCTGCTTGCCCAATCAAAAAGTTGTAAAGCCGCTTTGTGCCCAAGTTGATGCTTTGTATGGCCTACCTGGAGGCACATTTACTTTGGCCTAACATTTCAATTAGGTGGGCGCCACAATTTACCCAGGTTTACCTTTCTCTTCTACTGCTGATCAATTGGAAAAAAGTTTTTTCCGAAAACAATGAGACGTATAGAGAGAGAGAGAGAGAGAGAGAGTGAGAGAGAGGCGCTGGCTAAACCAAACTTCAATTTATGCCTCACCAAGTTGAGTTTATCTTGCCTAACCGAAAGCCTCAGACTCGGTGCCTAACCTCAAGCTCGGGCAAACCTCAAGCTCAAACCCGAACTATTGCACTAATTTGTCGTCGTTATGCAAGGTAAGCCATTCACCATTCACCATTCACCATCTCACCTTTTGGCATGGCGTGCAGAGGAGTCTGGAGCTGGATGTCTGGATTTGTTGCTCTCGGACTCCTTCGAACTGCTCTGCTTAAGTTTCACATAATTTACGCACGCACATTTGTCGCCAGCTATCTCGCTCGCTCACACACCTCAGCTGCTGCTACTTCCGCTTAAGACAATCGTGGGTGTTGAGGTTGAGATTGGGGTTGGAGTTGGGGTTGGGGTTGGGGTTGAGGCTGTTTGCTTGTGTAACTCCCCTTGGCATAAGTTAATGCATCTTTATAGGCAATAAAATTTAAGTTTCTTGGCTGCCTTTGCCACTTGTTAAATTTTTCATGAGCATCTACCCAATAAGTTAGTCCGGCCCTCTTCGTCGGCTCCACCTCGGCAAAAAACTTTGGACAAAACTTAACAGAATTTAGTGGGCAACTGAACGGCGGCATTTGCTGAGCGGTTGTTGCATGCAAGGGGGGGGGGGTGCCCTGCATTTCGTTTACACGGTTAGCCAATGCCTTGTCCATTGCCCCGACAGCCCAGCCGCCCTCTCCTGGCAGCTTTCACAACCAGGAGCCTGAAATTGTTGTTCTTGTTAATTCAAGCGTTTGGTTACTGCAAAATTAAGTTTGTGGTCTCACTTTTCTTTTAACCTTACTTCGCAAAACATAATTACCAGTTCATTTTTATAGACTAACTAATAGCGATATCTTCTGTTGTTTTCAATTAGGATATGGCTTTAGTTGGCTTTCTATTCGACTAGCTTAAAACTAGCTTAATTTCTCTTGATTCCGATATGTCGGCGCTATGATCTTTCTCATAAGAGTTTTTATTCAATCTTTAAATTCAATTCAGGTCTCTGAGATTGCCAAATAAAATTGGGCAGAGTTTATAATATAATATTCATAATATATATAATATATAATAATGTATATATAATATTCATAAGATTTTCTGATCTTTTAAATTATTTATTTTTTAATTATAATTATTATCTTTATTAAATACTTTTAAACTTCACATCTATTTCAAATTCAAAGACAGAGCTCAGTTGTACTCAATTATTTTTTATTCCTGCACAGTAATATATATTTAGTTTGGATACAAACTCAAGCGAAGTTTTTTCTTGCAATATTTTTTTAATTTATACAGTGAAATTGCTAGACTCAAGTCATCTATATATGGCTTATGGATGCCAACAGGCTTACTTCTTTTTGTTGCATACATGTGCATTGAAACGTTATACCATGAATACGTCATGTTGAGTATGTGGGAAGGATAACTCGTAAAATATCCTACGGGCAATTATGGCCACAACTTCTTGGCTGGACCGAGGCGAGGCAGGTGAAGCGACATTAATTAGAATGCCTTCAGGTGGCCGCTGCGACGTGTTGTGTAAATATTTTGTTTGTCACTATTAAAATTGACTAAAAACAAATGGCTCTCGGTTGAAATATGCATGTGAGTGTATGTGAGTGTGTGCGTTGGCTACAGCAATTTTTAATTAACGTGATTAAATTAATTTAATGAGCTCGTCCTCTGTCTACATGCAGCTCAATTGCAGTCGCTCAAACTTACTTATACCCTGTATAAGTTTAGTGGGGAGAGGTAGATTGATGTATTAAGAGAGACGCAGGAAATTTAAGAGAGTATTTGAAATTTAAGAAATTTAATATTTTATATTATTTATGATATATTATTAAAATTAATTTTATTGTCAGCCAAATTAATTAATTTATTGTATTATAATATTAATTATATTGATCTACTTAATAATTTATTTTATAATTTATAAAATAAATTCAATTCCGTATTGATATATTTTTGTACGTTATTTTAAATCTCTCCTACTTAAAATATTATTTGAATAAAATTTAATTTTTAGATCAAGTTTAATTCTTGGTACTCAAATTTCGATGTGCCAAATTGTAAAATATGTAAGATAATAATGGAAAGAAAAAAAATATATATATATTTATTTTTTTTATTATTTATTTATTTATTTTTTTTTTATATATTTTTGTTTATTATTTTATTTTTTCACTCCTTTTAATATTACCAAAAGTATACAATTTTATCATTTTTGGAATTAATTTCTACAGGGTATCGGATAGTCGATGCTACTCTCTTCTCAATGAGCACAATTTAAACTCACTTTAAGCGACAATTAAATTTTCATGCGTTTGTTGCTGTGCAAGGACAACGGCGACAAGCACAACAACAATAACAGCAGCAACAACAACAACAATAACAACAACAACAATGACGTAAACATAAACGCCACGTTACGTGTAATGTATAACGTAAAATGATTTTTACGACGCCCGGCGACCGCGCCACATGTCTGATCAACGTCAAGTCGGGATGAACTGGACGAAGGGCTTGTCAGAGTCTAGCGGCATTATCATTAACAACATCATGTGGAAGTGCCACGCCCCGTCCCTCAGTTTGCATTCAACACAAACGCACACATTCCCCCCCACATGATAGCGTACATGGTAGCGCACTTACATTGTCAATTGCTGCAGAGCGAGAGCAGAGGGAAAAAGGACATAGAGAAAGAGTCCTGTTTGCATGTTGAGCCACAACGAATGGGTGTGCGTGAATGTGTGTGTGCGTGTAGGTGGGCTAATAAACCAATTTCTGTGTTAATTTTTATGCTATGACCATAACCTCACTTGTCTTAATTGATGTTGTCTATGTTTATAGTGCGGGCAATTAAATAAGCGAGAGGCTCTGCATTTATAATAAGAGAGGAGAGTTCACAGAGAGAGAGAGACAGATAGAGAGAGAGAGAAAAAAGAGTTGAGTTAGATGATGTTTTAAGTGAGTTGTTCCTTAGTTTCATATAATAGTTAGCTAACTATAGTCATGAGATAAAACTAAACAACTCTTCTCTGTGCTTAAATTTGAATAGGGATTTCGCTTGTGTCAAGCAAAAATTGGAGAGTTTTTGAATGAGAAAATTTAAAAAATTTATGAATTTTACAAAATTTATAAGATTTATAAAATTTACAAAATTTATATAAAAAAAATTAAATTATAAGAATATACTAATTTTTTCAATTTCAATTTCAATATATTTCACTCTTTGCTGTAACTGTAGATTTTTTGTGAATTATATTTTATAATAATTTAAGAATTTAGACTAGGCAATCATTAATAATTAATTAAAATAGAATAATGTAAGGTTGAAAATAAATCGGATGTACATATATTTATTGTATCATCTTATTACAATAAAAAATATACATTTATATAAATTGGAAAATTAAAAAAAAAAAAAAGAAAAGAATTTTGAATTGGATCAATGCCTACAAATAAGTATCAAAAATAGTTGAAGGCGACTAAGAGTCAGCTGTAAAACTCTTATAGATTTTTATTTAAATTAATTTGAAGATTAGTGTATAGTACAAAGAGAACATTTGTCTGGCTCGATCTCGTTGGGCTCGTTGGGAGCATAGTAGAACTTTTATAGCTGGAATTGAGGACTGCGGCTGAGTCTGATGCTGAGACTGTGGATAAGTTCGCGACTGAGTCTGAGGATGAGTCAGAGTCTGAAATTGAGGCTGCAGCTTGCAACATAAATAAGGCTGAGACAGAATCTGAATATGAGGTTTAGACTCAGGCCTGAGGTTCAGGGTAAATAAGTATATATTTGTAGATATGACATATTACGTTTATATATCAATATTCTATTATTATTATTATTTTTTTTTAAATAAAAATAATCCTCTTTTGGGTATTTGAAATACAATACAAAAATTGTGCAAATATTTCAGAATTGGCTTAAAGTGATTTTCTTATCTTGGCCATTAGCTCCTTAGAATATTCTCACCTGGGCATTAGTTTAAAGGCCGTAATTTACACACATTAATTACAGTTCGGAGTTGGGCGGTCGCATGGACGTGGCGAACGGGAGATATAATATTTTGTGCAGCATGCAACTAATTGCAACTGTTGCCAGCTTGGCGCCATATCGCAGCGACAATGACAGTGCTGCCACTCCCATTCCCCTTCCAATGTCAACAGTTAGGGGCGAGGAGCTGCTGCTGCAGCAGGAGGCGACTACAACTTTCTGGCTGGCAGCGCTGCCGTGTTAACCCTTGGGATGGCTGCTGTCGCTTTTGCAACGCGTTGGTGTGTGAAATAGACAACTTGCATTCCAAAGCGTGTGACGCTGTGTGTGTGTGCGTGAGGCTGCGCACCTTCAACTTCTTTAAAAGCAAGGGACAAATGCTAGCTGAAAAAAGCAAAGTAAAAGAAAGGAAAAACTGCAGGCAGTCGGCGAATTTCCTTTTTCGCTAGCACATTTTTCACTGCCATGTGCCAGCCAGCCTGATGTCGTTTTGTTATGTTTTTTCTTATACTTTTTTATTCATTTCTGTTCCAGCCCTAGCACCTGGGGAATTTACGTGTGCATGCGTGCGCTTAGCATACCCTAAAAACTGTGCAACCTCTGTAGCCAACGCTTTGCGGCGGATCTCTCCTCAAACTCATAGATTTTTGTTCTTATTTTTTTGCTTGCCTTTAACCGCAGGTTAAGCAAAAATAATGTTTCTCACTCTACTTTCCAGTTAAACGATGCTATACACGAGAATTCTCTAGCGACTCTTGCGTTCTGTTTATGTTCATTTCATAATAATTTATTTTTGGTGTAAATTAGCATTCATTTTAAGTCAGCGCGATTTAAAAAAAAAGAGTGGAATAAATAAAAAATGATTATATTTTTCTTTATATAGATAAACAGAATTCTGATTGGAATTTAAATTTAATTTGCTTTATCTCCGTTTCTTTCTCTCTCTCTGTCTCTCTTTGTATTTAAAGAAAGCTTTTAATTGCGCTATTTGAGTTCTTAACAAGGGTTGATTGCCGCTTCACACATTTAGCGCTTTTGCCGCTAGTTGCTCAACAAGCAGAGTGGCGCAGTGGAAGCGTGCTGGGCCCATAACCCAGAGGTCCGAGGATCGAAACCTTGCTCTGCTATAGATATGGGAGAAAATGTAATTCTTTCTTTTTTTATTTTTTAATAAATGCCATGTGAAATAAAAACACAACTTTTAATTTTTTTTTAAATTTATTTTTCGTGTTTTTATTGTATTTCATTGTTTTTTTTTTTGTTTGTTGATGTTTGTTTTTCATGTTTTACTTTACTGCTAAATAACTTTAAATGTTGTATTTTCTTGATCATATTCGTTCATACATCTTCTTCTGCCTTTCCCCTCCTTACTGCTTTTCATTTTATTTTCCTTCTCCTTCTTCTTCTTCTTGTTCTGGTTAGTTTCGCAACTGCAACAAAATTACGATGTTTGCTGTGCATCTCTTTATTTATCATCTTTACTCATCTTGTTCTTTACATGTATATAATAACTAAATTTGCTTTATAATAATAAATATAATAATAGTTAATAATGATTTGTTTATTAAATATTTTTAAAAAATGTTCGTTTTTAGGAGTATAATTATCATCATCATCATCATCATCATCATTATCATCATGATCATCATGATCTTTATCATACTTATTCTCGTTATAATCGTTGCCAATCGTTCCGAGAGCGAGTTACATTTCTCTCTTTGTCTCGCTCGCACTTGTATTCTGAACGGTACCTCTGTTCCGTTTGATTTCTGTTTTATTTTTCTCGTTTACACAGTGTCAATTCATGATTTTCTCTTAAGCTTAAGAACTATTATTTCAATTCATCATTGTTTTGTTTTCTCTTGTATATATGTATAGGTAATTGAATATACTAGTTCATTAATTAATGTATATAATAATAAGTATATATATATATATATGTTAAATACAAAATAATACACACGTTTTAGTACGTTTGCATGTATATCAAATAAAAACAAACTACAAAAATATACAATATTTATGAACACACAAACAAAAAATGAGACAAGTTTTAAAACCAACAACAAACAACTTTTTAATGAATATCACAAAAAAAAAGAAGAAAAATAAAATAAAATAAAAGACATGAATAAGAACATCAAATTTTAATAATAATTATAATAATATTTGTAATTTGTAAAACATAAAAAAGTATATATAGAACACTTATTAAACTTAAAGATCTATAAAAACAATTAAATCTTCGGGCTACGTTTCGTTGTGAATACGTTAAGCCTCAGAAACAAAAAACATATAGAAAATTCGTTGATATCACCTGACAAAAATGAAAGACTACTTACAATTAATTACACACACACACACAGAGACAGACACAAGTGTGTGTGTGTGTGTGTGTATGTATGAATTACATTTAATTCAATTAAAATTAAAATTAAAACGTTTTAATATTTTTATACGCACGCTTAAGTTGTTCACACCTAGTTTAGTTTTTTGTTTACTTTTTAGTTTCGTTTCTTAATTTTGTTTTCTTTTTGTTTGTTGTAGTACAATAAATTGTTTGTTTGTTTCATTACGTTGCAATATTGATTCATTTTTTGTTCTTTACTTTTCAATAAACACATCACATCATATTCACAATTAATAATCATAATAATCTAATATATGTATGTATGCATATACACATATACATATATATATATATATATATATATATATATATATATAAATGTGTGTGTAAATATATAAACTAAAATTAACAATAATAACTATGACTTATGCTGAAAAGGGACTATGCCATATATTATTACATTTTATTATTATGGTTCCGCTATTATAATTATACTTTTATATAATTATATTTATATATAATTTGTTTAATTTATTATTTTTTATTTTTTATCTGGTATTCGAATGCGCCATGTACAAGCGTCATGTATTACATAAGGGTTAAGTGTGTTTTTGTTTATGTATGTATAGTTGAACAAATTCAAAAACTTGATTGAATCAAAATCATTCAATCTAAATTATATATAAAGTATATTATGTAAGGCAAATAAAAGTTTCGTTTCTAGTTTACACGTTCCGCGCGTGTCACGCAATCGCTTCAACACAAATTTTTGTTTTTTTTTTTGGGATGGGGGAATTGCTTAAGTAAAGTTCTTATGATACACAGAATCCTATGCTCATCTATATTTTAGTAGTTTTTTTTTTTCATTTTTAATTTTTCTCAATTCAATTCAAATCTTATGAATTTATTTATAGAACATTTAAGTTTTTTTTTTCATTTTTTTGAAATATTTTTTCTTTTCTTGTTTTGTATTTTCTTTACACAAAAGTTGAGTTTGCATTTTTATTTTATTTTATTTATTTTTTTGTTGCTGTTTTGCAGCTTATTGTTTTTCCTCCAATTGTTTATTACATAAGTGTATTAGTAACTGTTTAAAATGTTGTTGTCGTGTTTAGTGTTTAGTGTTGTTGTCTAATCTACGAATATGCATTAATTTTATTGTAAACTTTTTTCTTTAATTTTCTAAATTTATTTTTTGTAATTTGTGTGTGTTTTTTTTTTGTTTTTCTCCTTTCTATACAACTTGGCTTTATCGTTCCACTTGCTGTTGCTGTTGTTGTTGTCGTTGTTGTTGTTGTTGTTGTTGTTGTTGTTGCATATAGATTTAAGGTCTGCTTATAATGGACGGAAACTTATTAGGCATTTTTGTTGGAGTTGTTGTTGTTGTTAGACTTCTATGGGTTTATTTCTATAAAACGTTTCTTGATTAACGTTGAAGAAGTAGAGAGAGTGTGCTTAGAGTATGCATATGTATCATAAAAAGGATATCGAATAAATCGAGTAAATATGATTGTGGACATAGAGTAGAAATAGGATAGATAGAGATAGAGATAAAGATCGAGCGCGAGGGAGTTAGTGTTGAAATTAGAATCGGAGGCACAAATCATCTGCAGTAGAATTAACAAATTTCCGTATATTATAATCAGCCCTTAAATGTATATGTATAAGTGTATAACGCTTAAAACTTGAGAACGATCTTAGCTTACGTTGATTAAGTTGATTTTTATCTTTAGTAATTTTGTTTTTGTTTTTTTCTATGCATATTAGAGTTGCTCTCTTTGCTAATTTACGTTTAAGTGTATTGATTAATGGAACCGATTTAAAATTACATTTAGATTTTATTTTCATATTTTTCTCAATCTTTTTTTTTTTTTAATTTTTTCATTTTTATTTCAGAAACTTTTCTAATATTGATTGCTACTATTTATACATGTATATGTATATGTATTTTATTTTATTTTTAATTTTTTTTTTTTTTTAATTTTTTACCTTTATCCAGTTTCTTTCTGCTTTACATATAAATTGATGTTAATTTTCTTTTACTTCGACTTTTGCTTTGTTATTGATTTCTCATTATTATGTTTGTTTCTTTTTTTTTTGTTTTTGTTTCTTTAAAAGATCACATTTCATGTTTTAGTTGCCATTAGTATATATGTATATACATATATATATATATATATATATATATGTGTGTGTGTGGATGTATGTATATATATATGTATATATTTATATAAGTATATAGTTATGTATTCTTGTATTATATGTTTCTATACATAAATATATGTATATACATATGTTGTATATATAATAAGTATGTTTTCTTTCTGATTTCTTTTTTTCGTAATTATTGTTTAGTATTATTTTCTGTATTTTTAGTGTTGTGTAGAGTTTCACGATTCAATTAATAGTTATAAAAAAAAAAAAGGAAACGAAAAATTGAAATGAAAGTTCAGTTAGAAGTAAGACCATTTTTTCTTGCTGCTTGTTAATATATAATACATACATATTTATATATTAATTTCGATGGATCTTACGCTTACAAATTTTATATAGGAAGATACAGTACGTTAGTTTTATTCCTTTTATTTAAAGTTTTCTTTGTGTGTGTGTGTGTGTGTGTTATATCTGAGAGTGTATGTGTGTCTAATGAAATGTTTGCTTTTTATTTAATATTATTTCATTTTTCTAGAGATTTCAGCTAAATTAATAATACACTTTTAAAAAATTTAGTTATCAGTGTTTTCTTTCTTTTTAAATTTATAATTTAATTCTTTTTTTTTTTTGTTTCTTATGCAAAAAATGCTTACGGTTTAAATTTGATTATACTTTAGTGTTTGCTTTTGATGCTTCTTCTTCTCTTCATCTACTTTCGCTTCTTTGTCAGATATTTCTCGACTTTCTTTTTATTGTGTATTGTAATTTGTATATAAAAAAATATGTTTATTAGATTTTTTATTTGCATTTCTTATTTGTGTTTCCATTCTTTTTATTTATTTATTTATTTTTTTTTTTAATTTGTTTTCTCCATTCTTCTGTAGTCTGCTGATGCGCTTGTTTATAAAATGTAAAAAAAGGAATATGGTTTCATTTCTTTGCTTTCTCTTGCATTTAGACAACAACAAAAAACCCTTTTGAATTCGTTTGTCATGCATCTGTTTTTTGTTTTGTTTCATTTTGTTTTGTAGTAAATCGTTGTTGCAAAAATAGGACGTGACTGTACTTATATTTGTTTTTTATTTTTATTTGTTATTTTTATTTATTTGTTATTATTTCTTTACTCGTTTCGGCTGTTGTTGCCTAAAACTATGGCCTATGAATTTCTTTCGTTTTGATTAATTTTGACTATTTTTTTTTTTTTGTCAATGTAAACTTTTGTAGATTTCTCCTGTAGGCTTAACACTCCTCACTAAATCTGTTTATTAATAATTATTATATGTTTGTTTGTAATTTTGCATTGAAATATGGAACACTAGAGTTTAAAATAGTTTGTAACTAATTTTAATGCAACTGCGTTTTCCCATTTTATTTTTCATATTCATACATTTATATGCTTATATATATATTATTTATATATATATATATATTTTTTTTTCAATTTCATTTTTTAATTGCTAAGTTTTTTTTTTTTTTATTTAACAACACTAAACATTTTTATTTTATTTTTTCTTTCTTGTAGAGCTGTCACTCAATATTTTCTCTCAATTATATATGTCAATTATGTGTAAATCGAATGCTTACAACAACACACTTACGTTAAAGTCTTGCTATACGTACGAAAAAGTTCTGTAGATTTCTCAGTATATATATATATATGTATATATATAATTTATTTTTATTTTTTATTTTTATTTCTGTTTGTTTTATTTTCGGTTTTGAATATTTCGCCATAATCTTGTAAATAGTTCATATCAACCTTTAATTTGCATCAAAATTTTTTAATATTATTTGAATTTATTTATTGTGTAGATCTGCTCTGCTCTCTAGATGCAGGATGAGGGCGCGGCTATGGTGGCCGGCGTCACAGTGATTGTGGTGGCTGGGAGGGCGGCCACTGTGGTTGCCACCACCGGATAATGATGACCCACAAAGGCGTGCTGCTGATGATGATGGTGGATCAGGCCGTGATGCTGCTGCTGCTGTTGCTGTTGTTGCTGTTGCTGCTGCTGCTGCTGGGGCGTTGTTGTGTACTTAAGTACATGTTGCTGCGGCAGCGAGATGAACGGTGCTGCCTGAATTGGTATACAGTTGGAGTTGTAGTCGCTGCTTAGCACCAGAGTGGGCGTGGCGTCGGTATAATAAGCTGGCGCCTTCAGGAATGCAGCTGTGGGTGCTGCAGCAGCAGCAGCAGCATACTGTTGCTGCGGTGTCGGCATTGTTGCTGTCGATGTGGTGGACAACGTGGTGGCCGACGATAGTGTGGGCGATGTGGCAATGGAGCACGACGACGATGAGGAGGCCGACGATGGTGAATATGGTGAGCTGCAGTGATAAGTGATGTGTTGCTGTTGGTGTGGATGTTGGTGTTGATAGATGTTGCTGGCGTGGTGTGCGACAGCTGCTTTAGTCGAATTGCTGTGATAGTAGTTGGTGTTGTAATTGTATTGTTGCTGCTGCTGCTGCTGTTGTTGTTGCTGCTGTTGCTGCTGTTGATGCGGCTCAATGATGATCAAGCTGTTGTTGCTGTTGTTGTAGCCGGCAGCAACTGCTGCAGCTGTTGTTGTTGCCACCGCCGCCTGCTGCTGATGCTGATGCTGATGCTGCTGCTCACTGGGATTGGTGATCATGGCAGCCATTATGTTGGCCGGCGGCAAGACAATCGGTATATGATAGTATTTACATTGCTTGCGACGGCACTGGCTGTTGGCATGATCCCGACAAACAGCAACACGTTGATCAATCACCTCGACCTTGTCATCTAAAGAGAGAGAGAGAGAGAGAGAGAGAGAGAGAGAGAGAGAGAGGGAACGGAGCATGGGAAGAGAAAGAATTCATTGATTAGTAAACGAATATCAAGTAGAAAATTTATTTCGAGTTATTGGATAAACAGTGAAAGCAATTATAAAAATAATTGTTTTGATTTAGATTTCGATTTCGATTTAAAATTTATGTTGCTCGCGATCTAAAGTGAAACTTGAAAGCACAAAATTGTGTTCTTGGTATACGCTTCTGCTTCTTCTTTTTCTTCTTCTTCTTCTTGAGCTAATCGTGTAGCGTTTATTCAGATTTGATATTGGTGCAAATGAAAACGGACTTGAGTTGAGTTAAGTTGAGTTGAGTCTTGATCTCTTAATAAGAATCGATTCCTGCTACTTCGACTAGAGTTACATACGCGATATACATATGTAAATGTAAATGAATAACGAATAGAAGGAAACACATCCAATTCAATTTGTGGTTTGTAAATAGGTATTACAATTTTCTTTGCGTGTATTTTTGTGTGTGTAATTTCTTGGTAAACTTGATAGAACCTAAAAGGGAAACAAATCAAACGAAAACTGAGAACAACGTGTAGATCAAATTAAAGTGTCGCCAATTGAGCTAAAAGAAAGTAATTAATAAATTGTATTTGGTATTTGTCTCTCAGCTACAGAACGTAAGAAATGAAGTTTTTTTTTTAGTTTTTATTTTTATTTTTCCACTATAAGAAAAGCATTAAAAGCAACGCAAAAACTAAATGCTAGAACTAAAACTAAAACAATTGCTACAAACTAAGAACTGAAAGGGGAAGAACTTAAGCACATGCACTTACCTTCAGTTAAATGAACGAATCTACAATTTAACCGACTGCACATAGATCTATTAAAATCTTGGCACACCGGGAGGGTGTCCAGTAACTATATATAGATTTTGTATGAGAAGTTTTTTGATTTCATATATAATTTTTTTTTTTTTTTTTTTTTTTGAGTTATGGCAGGATGCAAACGTAGTAAACAAACCAATTGACAAAAAATAATAATTGAATTTTTTTTTTAGTTGAATTGTTTCAGTGTAGTTTGATTATTATTATTATTTTTTTTAATCATTTATTTTTTTTTTTTTTTTGGGATTTTCGTTTGAAAAAAAGAGAAGAGCAGAAAAAGAAAAGAAAAAGAGCACAAATTAGTTATATTCTTATAATAATTATATGATACACTAGAATTGTTAATGGTTTGTTAGTTGAATTACGCTTTGTATACATTTTTTTTTGTTTTTCATTTTCATTTTCTTTTTTTTTTTTTTTTGTTTTTTCGAATATCAATGTTAGTCGCTGTTTAATACATAAAATTGTTATCATGTTTCATGACAGATAGATTAATTCGTATGTTAAACTAGTTTATCACTTAAATAATCTTAAGGGCAAATAGGAGAATAAATTATAAAATGGCGGCGCAAATGAATTAAAAAAACTCTTTTTTTTTTTCTTTTGTATCAAGTGTGTTGCGTGTATGAGTCCTGAGATAGTATGAGACGCAGCTATATAAGTATGTGTTCTAAAGTTTTCGGTGTTCATTAAATGCTAAATTATATATATGTATAAAAAAAAGTTTGTTTTTATTTTTTTTTATAACAAAAATTTGGTGTTCTTGTTTTGTAAAAACTTAAATGCTAAGCTTAAAAATAAAGTTTTGCCACAAAAGCATTAAGTCGAACTTAAGGAAATCTAGAAATCAATGTAGAAATGAAACACCTTTAAAGCAGCAAGTATTGGACAACTAAAACTTAGCTTTTGATATTTAGCTAAACTGTATATGGATAAGCCAAGAAGCTTTTAAGCACAGCATAGACATAGAGACAGATAGAGCGAAAGAGAGAGAGAGAGAGAGAGAGCGAGAGTGTGAGGGGAGAGAGACAGAGTAGGAGAGCGAGAGAAAGAGCTTTTGGGTCTGTAACACTCACTTTTTGATAAGGTTCAGAACGCGCCTTAGTTACGATAGATACATATATAGATATCTATATATGTATGTATGTGTGTTAACGACATATGCATTAGACAGAAAAAGAGATTATTCATTTTGATTGTTTGCTTAAGTTCTAGTGGGCTGAATTATGCAGTAACAGTTACATATCCTAATAGGCGGCACTAGAAGTATAAGAAAAAAAAGAGAGAAAAGAGAGAGAAAGAGAGAGAGAGAGAGAGAGAACGTAATACATACGCAATGTTAATTTGTATACCATTATAAAAAGACGCCTGTGTTTTATATATTTTTTTTTTTTTTTATAAATAATTAACAAAGTTTTTTTTTATTATTTTTTTTTATTTTAGGATAAAAAGTAACCAAAAACGAGAACAGAAAATGAAACCAAATCATAAACTTGGTCTTGAGTAGCGCGCAAAAAGCTGCTAAGCTGAACAGAAATTCGAAAGCTTGAAAGCTTTAATACAATTACTGCGATCGCCTTGAAAGCGCATTAAAGCTTAAAGCTCAGTTTGCTGCAGATGCGATACTATTGAATGAGTATTGAGTAAGTTGTATCAAAAGTGTTGCAAAGCACACAAATTTAATGTTTTTTTTTTTTTTTAATTTTTTATTTTTATTATTTCTGGTGACACACAAATTAACAAAGAGCAAGAGTGAGAGAGAGAGAGAGAGAGACAGAGAGAGAGAGAAAGACAGAGTGGGACTGGGAGTATTGTAAACATATTGAATGTAAATAATATTTAAATTCGCTGGCCGCTCTTTACCTAATTATGTAAAATGTGCCATTCATTAGCATTGGACACTGAGTGTATAAAACGCCCCGTTCCGGCTGGGCTGTTGTATGAGTATCAAATAGAGAGAATATTGATAACGGATTAGCTTGGCATTGTCTAATAAAGTTTCAAACAGTATTTATTTTGCTAATATTATTGTGATTATTATTTTTTGTATTATTTTCATTTTGGCAAATATTGACGACAGGTGGTAAATATGTTTGTCTCTCTATGTGTGTGTGTGTGTGTGTGTTTGGGTATGTGTGTGTGTCGGTGTGTGTGTCAGTGTGGGCGTGGCATATTGGGTCAGACAGTTGTGCAAACAGCTGCTAACAGCAACGGCACACTCAAAGGTGTGTCCATGTCAGCGCGCTGACATCATCGTCGACAATGTTGGCAACGCCTTCAAAATGGCCGTCGACACTTTGTTCATCGTTTTAGTTGTTGTTGTTGTTGTTGTTGTTGTAGTTGTTGCTGTCGCCGTTGTTGTTGTTATTGTCTTTATGGTCTGGCTGCGCTGTCGTCGCTGTCCCTTGTTGTCCCTTGGGGCGCGGCAGCGCATTTAATTTGATTAACCCAATTCACGCAGGCCGTGTGTTGAAATGTGTAGCACAGTAGCTGGCATATATACACTATTCATGGCATTTGTTTGTACAGCAGACGTCGTTGATATTTATATAATATATATATATAATTATATATATATATATGTATGATAGTTGCTTAATTGCTAAGATATTTTCTTTGTCGGACAACGGGATTTCGGCAAGCCGTAAAATATAGTTGGAAAATTCACTTAATTTATACGCAGATATGAGACTTAATTATAATTTAAATATGACACTTTCACGGCTTATTAAACACTTGCTGCTCTAATTGTGTTTGTATTTCTAGTTGATTACATAAACATAAAATACAATTGAATATTTGAATTTGGTCTGGGCATTGGTTGTGTGTGTGTGTGTTGTCTTTACAGAAACAGAACTTAAAACTAAATAGAGAGAGAGAGAGAGAGAAAGTGAGATAAATGAAAATGTCAAGTGTTAACAGCCGCTTAACATGCTGCCAACAGGCTGTTAGCCAACCAAAGGCTGCGACTGTACCTGGCCGCTGGCATCGGTATAGATAACACAGGAAGCATTTAGTGGCGGTATTTTAGTGTTTGCTATAATTATCGTTAGGCAAAACATGCAATTTGCATTGATTCGTGTTTAAATTAGAAAGAGAAAGTGAAAAAAAATAATATTTATATATATATTTATGTGTGAGGTGACGAGAGAGCCAGAATGAAGAGCGAGAGAGAGAGAGAGAGTAGAAGAATGTGATTGTTTATTTGTTTTTTTTTTTTTTTTTGCAGTTCGGCATCCATTCAGCAGGTGTATATAGGAGTGTGTGTGTGTGTGTGTGTGGGTGTGTGGGTGTATTTGTATGTGTGAATTTGCGTGTACATTTGGTTGTTTTCATTATTTGGTTGCATTTTGCCATTTGAAATTCCAATCCGTGCGAGTCGTTGAAAATATATAAATATATATATTTTTAAATTGATTGCATGCAAATTGTTGAGTAATTTTGTTGTTGGTTTTTTTTGTTTTTTTTTGTGTTAGCATGTAAAAGGAAAAAAAAAATATATTCATATATGAAATTAGTAGAAAAAAGAAATGATGAGAGCAGAGTAATTATAGAGTCGAGAGTTTGAATAAAATTGCAATTAGTTTGCTTTCCATATTCAATGGGCAGAGGCTTAAATTAAACTTAAGCTGCATTTGCGGTTCAGCAACATTTTTCGTGTTGTGGCAATTGGTTAAATTATATTGTGGCAAATGTTTCAAAACATGTTTCAATTAAAAATATCATTTAAAATGTTACTAAACTTAAGCTGAACTGGAAATATAGCAATAGAGACTAAAATATCAAATTTGATTGAAATGTGTTTCATTTGAAATATGCCTAAAATAGATTCGCTGCATTAATCCACATATGATTACATCAAATCCTTTTCGCTACATGTTATCCTTGACTCCTTGTTCTCTGTGGCGAACAGCCAACATCCAATTTAACACTCAGCTGCGCCCTAATTACTTGTGAATTTTCATTTTATGCAAATTTTACGGCCAAAAAAACACGAGTTAATAAATGTAAATTAATGTCACGTTTTTTTCTTCTTTTTTTTTTCGTTCACCCATTAAAGTTCTCTTGACTTGTTGCTACAATTAAAAGTTTTGCCACACACCGGAAAACAAAAATGCTAAAAATGTTGCTGCATCGCATATGCAAATGGCGAAACGCACTTAAAACTAGAATAAATTAGTATTAGAATTTAAGCATAATTATTTTGGAATATATTGGAATACATGTGCGGCTTAAGCGAGTTAGTAAAAGTGTTGCATACATTTGGGCGGCGTCTAAGAATTAAGCCAAATGTTATCAGTTAGCAGAAGCTGTAAAACATATGTAAAAAAAACTGTATAAAAAATATCAAAATGTAAACAATGAAAAGCGCGCGCTAAAGCATAAAAAAGAGGGGGACAGCAACTGAAATCAAAAAGAATAAATTATAAATATATTTTTATAAAAATAAAATTAAAAAATAAAGAAAAAAAAAACAGCAGGCGGCAGCAAAAATTGTGTGTTTGAAGCGCATTTAAAAATGTTTGTTACTGGCGCAGCAGCTGTAATTAAAAAACAAACAGACAATTTAAATACTTGTATCAATTATCAATTATATATAGTATGTACATATATATGTTTATATATATATATATATAGAGGCAGTTAGTTTGAACTGTCTGAGACGGGAGGCAGGCATACACACAGAATAACGCAAAGTAAATAAACAACTTGAACAATAATGCGAATACTTACTACATTAAGTACATACAAACAAGCCTGCAAGAGTCGATCAAATATAAGTACAGATATATATATGTATGTCATATATATATATATATCATATGTGTAAGTGTGTATGGGTGTGTGTGTGTGCGTTTACTCAATATCCAGACACAAGTCATAATTGAAGCAACAGTTAAAACGCATCTGATGAGCAGCTCACTTGAGTCTAAGTGTGTGTGTGTGCGTGTGTGTGTGTGTTGGTGTATGTATGTGTGTGTGTTTATCAATTAAATTTAGTTTATAAAGCTTTTGCCTGCAAGCATTTTTTTTATGACAGCTCTGTGTGTTGTTGTTGTTGTTGTTGTTGTATTCGTTGTATTTGTTGTGTGCATTTATTTTGTTTGTTTCATTTTAATCAGCATACAGTCATACAATAATACTTTCGTAATCCATGAAAAAGAAAAGAGTCATGTTAATAACATTGCTTGCAAAGGGCAGTACCACAAAACTTAACATTTATCAAATAACAGCCAAAGAGACCAGAGTGAGAGAGAGAGAGAGAGAGAGAGAGTCTAGGTAACTTTTTCTTTAAAGTTTGTTTAGCAATTACTAAATGCAAAGAGAAAACTTAACAGCAATCTCTTAACATGATTCAATAACATTAATTTTAATTTACAGACTTTTGCTCTCTCTCTCTCTCTTTGTCTCTCTGATTTCTTTGGCATTGAAGCATTTATGAACTAAAAATAAAGCTAAAAACGTTAAAGGAAACATTATATCTAGTCAAGTTACTAATTACTAATAAAATATTTGGAATAATAATATCATATACATACGTTCAAGTATAATAAAGAAGCTCATTGGGCAGTGCACCAGCTTACCTTAGAAGTGCGATTGTATTTTTATTTATTTTTTTATGGTTTAGCATTGTTTTTTTTACTGTTTGAGTACTGTAGCTCATTTACCATCATACCACATGCCTGAGAAGCCGAAATACGAGTATAGTAAATAAACGTAATGCGTATTTAGCGGGTACTTCGAAAGTTTCAATCACAGTTAGCATGAGAGTGACAGCCATTTGCAACACAGGACTTCAAATTTTCTTGTTGGCGATACGGATTTGATTCAGTTCTGATATTTGATTTTGTACTTGCTACGAAAAGTTCTTGTTTCATTGAGCACATGCTGAAAAATTACAATACGATACGCTCCAAAAAAAAAAAAATATATAAAAGAAGAAGGAAAATACGAAAAAAATCATAAAGAGTAAAAAAAATTCAACAAATATGAGAGATAGAGAGAGAGAGAGAGAGATACGTAACATGTAGAAGAGAAACGTACTTCCCACTATGGAAAGGGTATTTATATATATATTGATTTATAAATATATATATATATATATAAGAACAACCTATACGAGTATTACGTGTAACAGCAAAACAGAGAGAGAGACAGATAGATAGAGAGAGAGAGAGCGAGAGTGTGGGGACATTGAAAAGATTACTGCATTGTGTGAGTGTTTGTGTGTGTGTTTGGAAACTCGCTGGAAACTTTTGTAATGCATTCAAAGAAATTCGAAATTTTAAATCTCATCGAAAAAAGTCATAATTCAGACTGGATTTTATATATATTTTTTTTCATTGGGTTGGAAACATGCAACAGAGTCGACTAGAGTTGGGAAGACAGAAAGAAAGAGAGAGACAGTTGCTGACAAATTGCTAGTTGTATTTGAGAGAGCAAAAGAGAAAGAGAGAGAGAGAGTGAGAGGAGAAACAGAGATTCAAATGGAAATTAAGACAAAGTGTAAAAGAGCACAAAATGTTAGCGAAAACAAAATTATATATGGTTTTTTTTAAGCATTTCTTTGAAACATTACAAAAGCGCTTAACTCTAGAGAGTAGTATATATAGATAGATATATATAGGCAATTGTATATATATATATATTATTTAATAATATTATGCTTCCATACACATAAACTAGTTCATAAATTGTCATAAGCAATACAGTAATATTTTCAGTTACAAACAGAAAGTACCAGCTCGAGCAAGCCATGTGTGGAAAACTGGAGTACTACGAGTACTATCTCGCTTGTTCAGTGTGTGTGTGTGTGTGTGTTTGTGTGTGTGTGTTTTAAGAGAGTCGAGCAGAGAGCACATATTGATAAACGCCCAAATGAAAGTAAATAAAAAGGTTCTCAAGAAGCTTTCAAATAAAATTGGCAAAAATAAAATAGAGTTAGGAAAGTTTATATTTTTGAGTTAACTTAAGAGCAAACAGTTATATATATATATATACCAGCATATCTAATTATATTAATTAGCAAATTAATTACAAATAGAGATAAACTCATAAGAAATAGCAACAAAAAATATGAGAAAATTAATTTAGAATCAAGGACAACGCACAGTAAAATTTCTTATTTGTATATTAATAGAGAATGTGTATGTGTGTGTGTGTGAGAGAGAGAGAGATAGAGAGACAGACAGAGAGAAGAGAGAAAATGTACGCAGAAGTATTAGTGTTAAGTTTTTTTTTTTTTTGCCATTTAGCACTTTCCAGTTAACGAGAGTTAAGTAAAAGAAGCAACAAGTTTTTTACGGTTTTTACAATAAAACGTTTATATAATTTTCAATATAATAATTCTTTTTTTTTTGTTTGTTGTTTTTGTTAATTTTTGCATTTTTTGTTGTTGTTTTGTATTAGTTTTTTTTTTGTATTATTTTATAATAACGCATATAGTTAATAAGACTAATTTTTGTGTATAACTTGTTTGTTTGTTGTTTAATAGCACATAGAACATATTCATTAAAGTGTTTGCTTGTATTGGTTGCCTTGTGTTTATGTTGTGTATAAGTCAGATATATATATATATAAGTATAGTTTTTTTTTTTTTGTTGTTAATTATTATCAAACAATTTAGTTTTGTTTAGTTTTCTCTTTCTGCTCAAAATTACATGCATTAGTTAACTTAGATACACTGAAGTTTCTCGCTTTGTCACTTTTCATTAATCAATTTTCTTGGTTTTTCGTGAAAGTTTTCCAGATGAAATCAAAATGAGAAATGCAAGAAATGAAAATGCCATCAGCAGGCTGATGCCTCATACATTAGTTGAATAAATTGTTATTGGCTATGTTCTTGTTGTTTTTTCTCAGTGTTGTGAGTGTGTTTTTTTTTTAATGTTATAATGTGGTGTACTTTACAAAAGGTGTGCGGCTCTTAACTACAAAATATAAGTTTAAAATCTATTATCAATTGTGGCCGTGCGCAGACTACGCTACAAGTTCTCTGTTCTGGTTGTTTTTTTTTTTTTTTTTGGACGGTACTGTATTTAATGGCTTGCTAAAATATTGAACTACGTTTAGGCTTGGCTTATTGCAATCGCTATTGCAATTTTTGAAGACTGTAGGGGAGCTGCAAGAGCTCGAAAACCAGATGAGCTGCTGAACTGGCTCAAAAATGAATATATATATATATAAATTCAATATAAATAGTTGTCCAATCTTCGTTGTGATCTTATTGTTTGTTGCACTGTTAACTCACTGTTAAGTCGATGTTAATGTTCTTAAGTATTGTGTGTGAAGCAGTTTTGATCTCTTAACTTGTGCAATTTAATGGTGAATTTCGAAAAAAGCCAAAAACTAAAAATATATGAAAATCATATTTAGTATTAAATTTTAATACATTTTGTTGTCGGAAATGTTTGAGTAACAATGTAATTTCTTTTGCGCGTTTATAACATGCAGTGTTGGCATAACTATTTTTTCTTGTATTACTTTCGTTTTCAGAGATTTCTCTAAGTTTTCACATAATTCATTTGGCCCAAAGTGCCAAACAGCAAAAATTCTACAATATTAAACAAAAGGAAAAATGAAACATACGACAGCTAGAGAACTGGACATACATGGAATATTGTTAATATATGTAACATACTTTTAGCAAGACATAGATATATCGATAGTTGGTATTATTATTTTGTTTTTTGTCTTATTTTTTTTTTTTTTTTTTCTTTTCAGTTTTCCATTGTTTGACGCATTTGCTGCATGTTTTTTTTTTAGTAAGCAAACTTTCTTATCAAGTATGTAGTATATATATATAGATATAGGTAGGTATATAAGTAGATAGTAAGCCTGCCACAAGTCAAGCAATAATAGTTATGTATGTATATATAAGGTATGCGTATTGTTTTCAGATTTGTTACAGCTAGTTTCTACCGTTAGAACGAAATAGTTTTTGGTTAGCGAACTCAGTTTTGCTTGCCATTATATCTAAGAGCTAAACATAGAGAAATTTTACTAAGTCTAAATTATTTTGTATTATTTTTTTTTAATTAGTTTTTTAAATTTTTTTTAGTAGTAGTAAGTATTTGCTTTTTATTTTGTTTGGGCAATGAAATTAAGCAAAAAGATTGAAAGCATTTTACAGACAGTCAAGGCAGACAGAATGTGTTTCGGTTGGGTGGGGTAAAAGGTGTTTTGAAAGGTAAGTATTTGGCATAGGCTGAACGAAGCGAAACTTAGGAAGGAGAAAGCTGGAATAAAGAGTGCTGCTCTGCCCAAAAGCGCGGCATGTGAAAATGCTTAGCGTGTGGCATATGTGGCAAATGTGACATATGTGGCGTATGTGTCGATTGGGTGAGTTCAAAAGTATCAAAAGAAAACGGGAGCGTGTACTGCTTAAAGTTCGAATAGATATTTGTTGATAAATAAGTAATATATATGATGTATATATATATATATATTTAAGTATATATAAAATGTGTGGAAAGCGGCACAACAGAAAGAGTAAATAAATAAAAATAATTAAACAAGAGATAAGTGAATATACCAAAATAAATACCAACACACAATAAAGTAAGTTTTTGTTTCTGTTTCGTAAGGTTCAAACTATATTTGATATCAAACACACACGATATATATATTTTTTTTTGTTTTGTTGTTTTTGTTTTTGTAAAAAATCAACATTAATCAATGAACTATCGACAACTAAATATTAGAATTAGTGGCAAACATGAAAAATTGTCATTAAACATTAGAAATATTGTAAAAATTTAAACGAATTTTACAGAGATTATATAAGTATATATGTATGTATGTATAAGTTTAGTTAATAATAATAATCATAATAATCAATAATAATAATAGTAATAAGAGTTCGAATTTATCAACTTTTGTAGCTAACAATTTAAAGTGCGCAAGTCTGTGGCAATCAATTAATTTTTTTTTTTTTGTATTTCATTTTTTTTTCTTTTTTTTTGTAAGTATTTTTCCTAATTCTAAACAGGGATAAAAACACATAAAAATATAGACTACATAGTAAACTTGTATAATTGTCAGTACATAAATTATATAACGTAAACATTACATTGAGGAAAATAAAACATAATAATTATGAAAAAATCACACGAGATCTAAGATTAAAAACATAGTTCTGTTGTCATCGAATTTATTATTATTACATCATGTATACATAACGTGTATGTAAATATAAATATATCAAAGAAACATGTATAATACATCGAGAGCAAGATATAGTTAGATAGATAGATAGAGAGAGAGAGAGAGAGTGAGAGAAAAATATGTATATAGGAAAAAACGAAAAGTTTACATAGTTTGTTTTTCATTTTTCTCATTTAATTGTCAACATAGGAGTCAAATATTGAACATAACATTAACATAACATAACATAACATAATTTTGATGGCTTAACATTTTCAAAAATGATTTCTGGTGTGATAATGTCTGTGTGTGTGTGTGGGTGTGAGTGTGTTTATGGATGTGTGTATCGCAAAGAGTAAGAGCGAGAGACATGATTGAGATGATGGTTTAAGATATTGACTTTCAATTGATTTATTGATTAGTAAGAGCGCTTCATAGCTAGCGTGTACGATTATGTGTGTGTGTGTGTGTGAGTGTGCATGTGTATGATGGCTAAACGATATCAAGAACGAACTTCGTTATGTTCTAAAGAGTGTGGATCGGGTGTTCAGGTATGGGAATTTTCGGATCTTGTGAGTGTTTGTGCTAGAGTACATTGTGTTGATGTTTATATATAACGTATATTATATATATTTATATATATTTATGTATATGTATATATTAGCAGCATACAGCATTTATAGTATTTATGTATTATATAAGTATATATAATAGGTATAATTCTATAACTAGGCAATATTCGTTACGCATGTTCGTTGCTCAACAATTTTAAACAATTAAAATTACAACAGCATTCACGAGAGCTAACTAACTAGCTAACTTTTTATTTATATCGATAGAAGAGTCAGCTAGAGAGAACAACTGAGCAAGATAGAGAGTGAGTGTGTGTGAGAGAGAGAGAGAGAGAGAGACAGAGATACAGAAGAGAGGTAGACAGAATTTAAAACAGTTTATTTTGGGCAGCTCAACAACATGCGCAGACACAACTGTACCCAGCAGCAGCATCTACTTGGGATTTTTCATTTTATGGCATATTTGATAGGAACGATTAACTGACTCGCATTCAAGGTTAAGGTGTGTGAAGCTTTCCTATTTCAGTGTGGGTGTATTTATTTGTGTGTGTGTGTGTGTGTGTGTGTGCAAAGCTATCACAGTACTACTTCGTTATACCCAGTTGCAGTTGCCGTTACCAATTCCATTTCCATTTCCGTTTCCGTTTCTATTTATATTTTGTATGCTCATTTTAAGGCTATCAAAAAGGAACTTAACTTAAAGAACTACATATTGAAAAAGGCTCATATTTATTATTATTATTATAATTATTTGCGCTTTAAAAGCTTCGTTCTTATTTAGACTATGCTATGCTATCAAAATGGCAACAGCTCAAGTCACAGTGAGGTTATGTTTTGTTGCGTCTAATATAAAATTATAAAATTGATATCGAATTGTTAAAAACAAAAAAAAAAAAACAAAACTTAAGGAAAGTGTAGCAGACTCGAGCATTCTGTGTATTGTGTATAAGCTGGGCAAGAGGATTATTGCTCGATTGAGGGCAAGCTTTTATAGCGTATTGCACTTAATGCAAGCTCATTAAAATGTACACGAAAGCTTTTCGCTGTGCTTAGCTTGATTGATCAATTGCATTGCAAAAGCTGGTGGATGGTTAAGGCTTTAAGCAGCTTTAAGCACATTAAGGAAATATCCTAACAATGTATGTGTGTGTGTGCGTGTGTGTGTGTGTATTTTGGATTTGTCATGGTGCAATTTGATTGTTGAATAATAAGAGAGGACGCCTTACGACACTCTAAATATAATGCTATGCTATTACGAGACCTAGTGTATAAATTAAGTTAAAACTGAGGCACATAATCTTACGTCTTCGATGTGTACTACATACTAAATAGTTACTACTACAAATAACTGGACCAACACGTTCATTAAGTACAGTTGCGTTCGAGTCTCTCAGTGAGTGTAAAAGTGTATGTGTGTGTGTGTGTGTGTGTGTGTGAAAGTCTGATTAAACTGCTTAGGAGGTCTTCATTTTCTTATAGGGATTCAGTACCATGGCAGTGCCAGGTGCTGCACCCTGAGCAGCTGCTGCTGCGGCGGCTGCTGCTGCATATTGCTGAGCGGCAGCGGCTGCTTGGCTGCTGGGCATGGCATAGGCATAGGCGCTACCAGCGGCTGTGGGCGTGGCAGCCATCACACCCGGATAGAAATAGCCCTGGGCAGCAGCCGCAGCGGCATACTGCTGCGGACTGGCCGCCATTTGCATGGGCGTCGCAGCGCTCGGTGCACGCAGCAGCGCAGCCGAGGCGCCGGGCAAATAGCTAGCAGCCGAGGGCGTGCGCACCGGAGTGCCGGGTGCCACGGGCGTGGAGAGACCTGAACTTGGCAAGGAGCCATATTGACGCAGCTGCGCCTGAGCTTGCGCTTGCGCTTGAGCCTGAGCCTGAGCCTGAGCCTGGGCCTGAGCCTGGGCCTGAGCCTGAGCCTGCGCCTGCATTTGCAGCAGCGTTGCCACAGACATAGGCTGCGCTGGCTGCTGTTGTGGCTGTGGCACGGGCTGCGGTGCTGCTGCAGTTGGGACAAAGCTCTTGTTGAGTGTCATGCCTGTGTAGGCAGCTGCCGAGGCAGCAGAGACGGGCTTGGCCGCTGCATTGGCCACCTTCAGGGCGTAGTTCTTCTGTGCCACCTCTTTGGCCAAGGCGGCGGGATCAGCATAATAGCTGGCAGCGGGACTGAGACCAGCGGCTGCTGCATAAGCGGCATATGCCTGCTGTGCATAGGCTGCCTGCGCCTGAGCCTGAGCTTGAGCCTGAGCTTGAGCCTGGGCCTGAGCCTGGGCCTGGGCCTGCACCTGAGCAGCCTGTTGCTGCTGGTGTTGTTGGTGCTGTTGGTGCTGCTGCTGCGCCTGCACCGAGCCGCTGGCCATGCTGACAATGGGCGTGGCATTCGTATAGCCGCTATATAAATTGGCATAGCTATAAGCGGGCATGGCATAGCTGAGACGCTGATATTGCTGCACCGTTTGAGCCACCGAAGCTGGACAACTGTTGCTGGCGCTGTTGCCGCTGCTCACACTGCCATTGCTGGTGGGCGTGGGCAGAATGCCGCTGCTGTGGCCATTATGATAGCGCTGATAGGCACTGTCGCTGCCATTCTGTTTGAGTGCATAGCTGCGCTGAGGCGTTGCCTGAATGTAGGCGGGTGCAACGGAAATGGAATCGGCATCGACTATTGCTGCTGCTGCTGCTGCTGCTGTTGCAGCTGTGTTGGCGGCAACTGTTGCTGCTGCAATCGTATTGTCTGCATCACTGGACAGCAGCTCATCGCCATTCAATGATTTATTCAAATTGTTATTAATATATGACAAATAGTTATTATTATCGCCATTGGCAAGGGTCTCTGTGTTGGGGGGGCTGTTGCTACCGTTTGTTGCTGCTGTATCAGTTGTTGTTGTGGCTGCTGCTGCTGTTGTTGTTGTTGTATTTGTTTTTATTTTTGTATTTGTTGTATCATTAGCTGTATCAGTGTCTGCTGCTGTTGTTGTAATTGTTTGTGTTGTATTACAATCGTTAGCTGTGTTTGTTGTGGCTGTTGTTGTGTTTGTTTGTGCTGTTGCTGTTGTTGTTGCTGTTGTTGTTGTTATAGTTGCTGTTGTGTCATTATTTTCTTGATCATGATTTGCATCAGAATCGTTAGCTAGCGCTTGATTATCATGATTATTAATATGATTAGTAGCTGTTGTTGGTTGTGTTTGTGTTGGTGTGGATGTATTTGTGTTTGTGTTTGTATTGGTATTTGTATTGGTATTGGTATTGGTAGTCATAGCAGTTACAGTTACAGCATTATTATTATTATTACTGGCTGTTGTTGCTGCTGTTGTTGTTGTTGTTGTTGTTATGGCGCTACATATTGGTTGTTGTTGTTGTTGTTGTTGTTGTTGTTGATGTTGTTGTTGTGGGGGATACTCACATGACACTGGCACGTAGGGCTGCATTAATTGTTGATAGGTTGTCGCACCGGGTTGATACACTGGAATGCCAGACTTTTCGGCAGCTGGACGTTTAAACGGTACCATGCCAGAGAATTGCTATTGTGAAAAGAGATAACCAGAAAGAGAGAGCGAGAGATAGAGAGAGAGAGAGAGGGAGAGAACAGATAAAAGAAGAAGAAAAAAAATCAATTAGTACAAAATTGTCATTAATCTATACAGCTTCAGCTTAAACTAATTGCACTCTAACCATACATATAGAATAATAATATAATATATTTGTTTTTATATATGTAAATAGCTTACAAACGAGCTCAACTGGGAATTTTAATAAGTTTGTACAACTTTTTCTTTATTTATATTTTTTTGCTTTTAGATTTTACACTCAATTTTTTCTCAAACTTTTGCCAATGTATTTCAAATAATAAATAATCATATGTCCAATAATAAACCATGAACAAAAAAAAAAAAACTATTCAAATCGAATCAAAAAACCAGGAATAAGACCAAAAAAAATTAAAAGAAAAGCATTTAGCTAAACGTTTAGCGTGCATTTGATCAAGAGCAAAAGCTTTTAATGTGCTTCGCATAAAAAAGCTACAAAAAGCTTTGCTCAGCCAGCGATTAAAGCAATTGTGTGATATGTGAAAGTTTTATTCTGTGTATATGGAATATTGCAACAGCAGAGAACAGCCGAGTTCATTTCAATTTCGTTTTGCTCTGACTTTTCAATTGTCGATTTGAATTAATGAATCTCTTTAGCTGAGCCATGCTGAAACCAATTTTGATCACCGAATTTGTGCAGATTTCTTTTAGTTTTTTGTATTTTCTATATATATATATATTTTTTTTTATATATTTAATTCAGTTATTTTATGTGTGTTTCTGTGTAATTATGATTTCTGTTTATAAACATGCATTTTGTAAGCCAATTGGATTTGTTTGTTTCTAGTATGTTTTCAATTTGTTATTTTTAATGAGCTGTGTTTCTTCAAAGTCTTAGGAGAAATGGAAAAATTAATAGAATTTCATTAAAAGACAATTTAATTTGATTTGTAAATAAAACTGAGAAAATTTATAGACCTGACAGCATAGGCAAGAATAAGAGAGAGAGAGAGACTTACAATATTATATGAAATTCTAAATTTGCATTAGAAATAATTTTATTATTGAAAAATATATTTATTGTGTCTGAAAGTACTTCTCATTGCTTTAAAATCATTTTATCTGACCTATTAGCTGACATACAACACTTTTCATTCTCTCTCATCTTAGCTCTTTAGAGTCTTGCTCCCTTCCCATCTCGCTGCCCAATCAATATTAGGAAATAAATTTTTATTGTATGGGTCAGCAGCTACCAAGCACTCTACTAATAGACTTTGTTTCAATTCCAATTCGTTCCCTTATTTGCTTTTTAACTCTCATTCTCATTTACTCTCAGTGCACGCATACACAAAAGGAAATCTATGCAATATTTTAAAGCACACTCTATATATAATTTCAATTATTTGATTTTTTTTCGTATGTTCAAAAATAATAATTTAACTTTTAATTATTTTATATTATTTTTTTACTTTAATAGAAAAATAAAAAGAAAATTTTTTTAAACTAACTCAACAAGTTCTTAATTCAATCTACTCATTTTATTTATTTCGCCTATATTTTATTTTTTGATATTTACTAGAATTTATAAGATAATATTATTCTTGCTTCTTTGACAATATTAATAGCTAAAAGAAATTGCAAGTTCATTTAAAAACCTCTCTAAAAATAATAGAGAAATATTTTTAGCAGTTTTTACTAGTATTTATAGATCATATTATTCTTGCTTGTTTGACAATATTGACGGCAAAAAGAAATTATATTTAATATTCATTTAAAAACCTTTCGAAAAATAATAGAAAAATAAAAACTGCTAATTACTAGTATTTATAAAATATTTTTTAAGATCATATTAGTTTTGCTTGCTAGACAGCATAATGAAATTATTATTATTATTCATTTAAAAATGGAAATGGAAATGTGAGATATGTATACACTGGAAGAAACACAGCTTATGATGTAGATTTGTTAAGTTGTTGTATATACTAGTTCATTATCATGTGGTGTATATATGTATATATATATTGTTGTATTGCGATAATACTGGATGGATAGTTGTTCATTTATTTAGGTAAGTTACGTTTTCTTATTGGCTTTGGAGTACTTACGAAGTTTTCATAGTAAAATGAACCAACCGTTTTAACATCCATCTTTTTGGCAATTGTGCACATTTATGATCATTATTATTGTTGTTGTTGTTATTATTATTATTATTATTGTAATAATTGTGATGATATATTTATCCATTATGAACGCAATTCGATATTAGTAATTGAGTTTATTTGTTCATTTTGAATGATTAATTTGAATGATTCGCATTGTTGATTGATGCATTTATTTGTAGTTGGTTGAATTTGTTTTGTTTTGTTTTTTTTTTTTTTTTTGATTTGGGTTAGCAGACATTTTTGTTGTAGTTGCAGTTGTTGTTGTTTGTTGTTGTTGATAATTGATTGTTTTTTTTTTTTTTGTTTGAATTGTTGGCAACAAGTAACATAGAGAGACACAGAAAACAAAGGAAAGTCGAATCGAAAAAACAAACGAAGAAGAGAGAGAACACAAATGAAATTAGTGAATATATTCAGCAGAAATATACAAAATACAAAAATGTTCATCAATAGGTATTAGCGATAAGTTAGAGATATATATATATATGCATATACATATACATATATTTTGTATATGTATGTAAATACGTAGTCTAGCGTGATGTGAATATGTGTGATAAGTTAACCTAAATAATATAATATAATACATACAATTCATGATACATACAAAAAATACATACAATTGGGCCAAGACTTAAGGTTAAAGTTAAATTTGTAGCAAAATGCGCAAAAGCCAAGCAAAGATCGCATGTTAAGCTAATTAACCTGGAAAAGCACTTAGGCACTTAAACAATTAAGCTCGACTGGTGCTAGGCACAGCTGCAGCTGTAAATAAAGAGCGGAAGAGCTGTCGAACCAATCGAATCGCATCAGCCTAGCCAAACAGTTCGTCATGCAGGCAAATGTGAGAGAAGGCGAGTGAGTTGTATTTCTTGTTGGGTAGAGGCTGGCTGGGTCAATTAACAGTTAAACCATTTTAATTAACACTTGCCCAGGTAGTCTGTAACTGTATGTCTCTGTATGTGTGTGTGTGTGTGTGTGTGTGTGTGTGTGATTGTGATTTATCATATGCAACCCCTAATTGATGCCACATGTGGCACGCAACGCTGATTGCAAGTTGAAGCTGTCGCTGCCAGCTCAACAAGGCAACACATGCATCACTATTGATAAATTGATTAGCCATATGCATTTGTCTCCATCAATAAGTCTGTATGTGTGCGTGTGTGTGTGCGTGTCTGCGTATTTGCTCTTTTGATATGCCAGATAATTACTTGGTTTTGCAAATTAAATGCTCGCCGACTAACTGACTGGAAGACTTGGCTGACTTGCTAATTGATGGCTCTTCATAAAGGCATGTGAAATTTGCAACTAAATAAATGAATAAGTGAATGACTGAGTGAGTGAGTGAGTGAGTAAATGAGTGAGTGCTTCTGTGTTAATGAGTGTGTGAATGAATAGCTGAATAGTTCAGCTGAGTGCTGAGGTCATTGCAGTGGCAGCGCTAAAAATTTTTTGTTACACTACACAATTTCTTTTTTTAGCTTTAAATTTGTTTATATACTTTTGGGCTGAGTTAAAAAGAGTTAAAGAAAAGAAAATTAAGTTAAAAAGTATATGTAATACATTGGAAAACATTTTTTAGACATATTCAAATTAGATTTTTGATTTTAAATTAATGGTAATAACAAATAATAATAGAAAGACTTTTTATTTTATTTATTTAATTATTTTTTTGTAATTTCAATCAAAAAGCTCTAAAGAAATAAAGTTTTTTTTTTTTGGTTAGAAAGTTTTTATTATGACTTTTCGTTCCCTTTGTTATATTCATAATATAAAATATGATAGAACGGAATTAATTATTTTACATTTTTGTAATGCATTTTGAGTAATGCAAGAAGTTTACATATTTGAATTAAAAAAGTAATTGAAAGTGTTGTATGAAATTCTTATTAAAATTATTGAAAAATTACTTCGATCTTAGATCATATTTTTTCTTGCAATTTGACTACGTAAGAGATTTGAGAGACTTTAAAATTGAAGGATCGTTTGTTTGATAGTTTTTTTTAAACAGAATTAAGTAATTAAGCGCGAAGTGCATTTTTTATTCTTCTATAAGAAAGTAGAAGTAATTACTGTATTACAACACATTTTTTTATACCATTTTAATTTTATTAATTTATTTTTTTAATATGTATTAATAATTTTTATTTATTTTATTATATTACATTTTATATACCTCATTTCAATTATTGCATATTTTTTTTATCGAATTTTGTATTCTTTTATTGATTAAAAAAAAAAAATATTTTAATATTTTATATTTTTAAATAATTTTTATTTTTAGTTTTTTATTTATTATTATTATTTTAGTATTTATTTATTATTATTTATTAAATTTTTATTTTTTATAAAATTTTTTTATTTTTGTTTTACATATTTTTTAATATTTATAATATTTAATATTTGATACTTTAATAAATTGTTGATCATTTATTTATGCATTTGAATTTCTCTAAATATTTTCAATTTTATATTCAGCGCAAAAGTATGCAACAAAAATCTGAACAGCCCTTTAGGCTTTACGTTTTCTTTTATTTACTACTTTTAGTTGATTTTTTTTAGAGCTTAGGTATTTTTAAAAAAATATTTTGCAGCTTAAAATCATGCATTAAAAAGAAATACACTTAACCCAATTAAGAAAAAAATATAAATACGCAGGAAATTAAACAATAACAGTAAATAAAATCGGAAATCAGAAATCAGAAATGGAACGCAAGGCAACAGAAAGAGAAACAGGAATAGAAACAGAAACAGAAACAATATTAAAAAAAAAAAAAAACAGAAAAAAAAGAAAAGAGAAATGTGAAAGAAATTAAACAAAATACCAGTGGAAACATTTCAGGATCCGCTGACCGCTTCTTGCCCACTTCCAGTGTGTGATGACCCATAACAGCGGCAGCAGCGGCGGCGGCGGCAGCAGCAGCGGCAGCGGCAGCGTTGTTTGTTGTTGTTGTTGCTGTTGGTGTTGTTGTTGTTGCGCCAGCAGCGACGCCGCCGGCCGTGTGGATGGTGTTGTTGTTGTTGCTGTTGTTGTTGCTGTTGTGGAGGTGGTTCTGCAGTTGCTGCTGATTTAGTTGTTGGTGTGCCGTAAGAGGTGAGCTCTGTATTGCGTGAGTGTGTGTATGTGTGTGCGAGTATTTGTGTGTGTGTGTGCATGTGCGTGTGTCAATTGAAGTGCATAATTTTGATCAAGTTGCATATATATGAAATTATAATCAAAATAATTATGCCAAAAATCAATTAAAAAAATGTGTATAGAATATAATTTTGATCAAGCATTTCAATTATGCGTCCATTAAATATGAATAAATTCCATTTGAATTATTTAAGCAGCATTGGTGTTGGCATTTTTCATAAATATGCAAAATAAATATTTTTTTTTTTTTTTGCATTTTTCGAATAAATTCGACAAATATTTTATATTAAATTTATTTTATTTTATTGTTGTGCGTATGTATGTGTGTAAGTGTGTGTGTGTGTGTGTGTGTGTGTGTGTGTGTGTGTGTGTGTGTGTGTGTGTGTGTGTGTGTGTGTGTGTGTGTGTGTGTGTGTGTGTGTGTGTGTGTGTGTGTGTGTGTAGTTGTGTATTGATATCATCCATCGTAGAAGCAATTACAGTGTGGCACAGGCGAACAGATGAAATACATAATAGTAGAAGAGTACGAGTGTTTTTTTTTATGATAAGTAAAAATTATAGTTTAAAAGAAAAAAAAAACAACAATAAAATCAAATAGAAATTATTTTGTTTTCAGAAATATATTAGAATATAGTTGAAGCTAACTTAAATTTTTTTTTTTTTTTCAAATTAGATTTTCTCAAAAAAATTCCTAAAATAAATATGGAAAAACAACTAATTGTTGAAAAATGTCAATAAAATATTTATATATAAAAACCGTTTTGTTAAAGAAGCAGAGTTAATAAAAAGCCCAGAAGCATATATATATATATAAATAAATTTAGAGTATTATTATTCATAAATATAATTTAAATGTTAAAGCTTGTATAAGCCAGCAGCAAAAGCTTTATTTGGTATTTGTTGAAGAATCCCAGCTTAATGATATTTGAATATATACATATTTATAAATACCTAAATGTAATGAGCTTAAGAGCTACCTTAAAAGAAAATTATATACAATTGCAACAAAATCAGTTTCATTTTCGCCAATATATATTTAAGTGTTTCATATATATTTCTATCGAATTGTAATTGATTTACGAATTATTTGTTTAACAAAAATTGATTTGAGTACAAACACACACACATTCGCATTAAGACGAGCTGGAAATAGCGCCCGATACCTACCGATGCATCGTTGCTGCTGCTGCTTCAACTAAATCTCAAAACTAAAAAACATAAATATTAAAAAAAAAAAAAAAAAGAGAAATTGTTGTTGTTGTACAATGAAACCACTAGAGATCTCAAAGTTAATTCGCTTAACATCGTCATTTACACGGCAGCTCGACAGCATTTGGGACTCTGAAATGGGTGCGCGTTTGAGCTTGTTTTCTTTATTTTTTTTTTCTAGTGCCTAATAAACAAAACACACAGAAAAATGTATAAAACATAACGCAAGTTAACATACTTTTCAGGGCTAACTCACACACACGCGCTGCTCGACACGAAAAGTGCAAAAAAAAATTTGCATTTAAATGGACTCGCTGCGGCAGAGGTTCTCACGAATTTGTTGTTGTTGTTTTTTTTAGAGCGTGTACTCTCTGTGTGTATGTGTGTGTGTGTGTGTGTGCTTTTTTTCTGTTCTTTTTTGCTAGGCACACGTAGCTCAGGTTGTGGCAGTTGCTATTCCAGCTGCCTTTGCCGAGAACTGTTTCATGTCACCGCCAATGAATGCTATAAATGGATTAATTCGCTTGGGCAAGGCGATATGTGGTCTGGCCTATGAGTGTGATATCTACGTCTGTGTGTGTGTGTGCCGTGAGTGTGTGTGAGTGTTGTGTTTGCCGTGTTGTTGGTTTTTGGGGTCAAAAGCGAATGTGCTGAAGGAAAAAAAAAATAACTAAGTGAAAACACTTGGACTAGAGCGCACAGTGAATACTCTCTAAAATATAGAGATCATTTCTCGTAGGATTTTTTAAAAGATCAAAGCGAATGCTTGGTAATATATAGAGATCATATAAGATCGTACTTTATATATGCTATCTTATTTTTATTTATTTTTTTATTATTTATAAATTGTATAATACTACAACTTCTATATTAAGCTCTATCTTCTAATCAAGTTGATCATATAAAATTTGCAATTATTTAGAGACTTAGCTGTTACTCTATACTCTCTCTATTCTATATACTTTCCATTATTCAAATTGCTCAGATTTATATATCAAAATCAATGTGATTTGCTAAAGCATTCAACAAATATTTAATAATTTATAATTTCTAGACACAAATGGGAAGGAATTAGTTCTAAAATTCAAATCAATTGTAATCCTCCAATTCAGTTAAAGAAAAATATAAATATTTTATATTTAATCACAATGTTAGCCTCAAAATGAATATACCCTACACATACTCTGCAGATAGGCTTGTCAGCTGAAAACTGTCGCTGGTTGGGTAGCATTGCAGCTGGACAATTCATTGGCATGGAAATCTCTGCTTTTAGTTAATTTTCCGGTTCAAACGTTATCCTGCCGACTAATCCGTGTCGTCGTTCAGTGCGTCCTGCCAGCCAGCCAGCCAGCCAGCCAGCCAGCCTGGCAGCCTGCACAGGTTGACATTTACATTTTTGGTCAGGACAAAAAAAAAAAAAAAAAGTAGAAGAGCAGAGCAGCACAAATGAAGCCTCACAGCGGGTCATGTCCTGCAGCTTTTTTTTTGTGTTTGTTATAGCTGCTGTTCCCGTGTCACGCTTACATGAGGATTATAGTTTGGGTTTGGCTCGCTGCAGGACGCAGGCAGGAGCAGGCAGCACAGGCAGGATGCTGAGCACAATTCGAACTGTAGCTTTGATTCGACAGTTGACATATTTTGGGGCATGCTCCGGGCCTCTTGAAATATATGGCTAATTTTTTTTGCGTTATTATACGGAGAAGCCGGAGTTCTATTTTTTGTCCGCTTTTATTGGGGTCATATGCATGTCAGGGTACGGGACAGTAAAAATACTTAAAATGTAAATAAAAACAGATTAAATAATATTAATAAATAACATTTTGCTTAACGCAACCAAATAAAAATATACCAAAATTTATACACATATTCTTGTGGCTTGGGCACATTTGGCTCGCGGGGCGTATGCGTAATGTGTGTTTCAGTATTCATTTGGTATTCGTTGTTCATGTTGTACTTGATCTGTGTATGTGTGTGTGTGTGTGTGTGTGTGTGTGTGTGTGTGTAAAATAACAACATTTAATAAAAGATTTAGGTATAAATACGATTATATAGTTAGGCATAAAGTAAATGTTGGGGTTGGGGAGTTCTGCACATTAAAGTTGAGGACTGAACCGACTCGAGTGGAAATTTGAAATATCTAGTTTTGGATTTATGATTTTAAATATATTTAAATTACATTCCACTCAAGTACTGGGCCACATGCATAAATAACCCCCAATACAGTTGGTTTATATATACATAGATTTTATATATGATTCGAGTACATTAAAATAGTCTAGGGACGGTTTCTAAAGAGGGGTACGGATACACACACAAAATTAAAAAAAAAAAAACAAAAGCATAAAATATTATATAAATATATTTTAGATAGTTTGTAGACCGGTTATAGCGAGGTATGTTAAAGTTAACTGCTAGCTGGACTTGCTGGGACTTGATATAATTCTGGGTAGTTTCGCTTAGATTATGATATAACTTGATGATAATGTAGGAAAACGTATTATTATTTAAATGTAATTTAGAGCATTTGGAGTGTGATGAGAAAATCAGTTGGATTAAATGAGATGCTCTGATATGAGCAAAAAAAAAAAAATTTTTTTTATAATTTTAGTTAACTTTTCAACTTTGATGAAATTGTATTGGAATTAATTTGGATAGATTTTGTTGCATTATCAAAACAAGAGTTATAAAAGATAATACGAGAGAGAGCACGTGAGAATGAGAATTATAGTCTAAAGTATATAATAAATATGTATATAAATTTATTTATATATTCATATATATATTTATTAAACTAATTGCTAATATAGAATTAATTAGCTACAAGCTGTAAGCACAACCAGGGCCACATTTAACGAGCCATTTAATAATAATCACAAAAATTGACATTTTTATATGCATTTAAAACGTTCTGAGCAGGTGCAACAATATATAACACACACACACACACGCATACACAGAAGCGTATATATATATTTATATTTATATATAAATTCTTTTTGGCTGAAGCTCATAATCATATTAAGCTTGTGCCCATAAATAAAATTATGCGCTGCTCTGGTTAAATGCGTATGAGCGCGAATGAGATAGAGATAAAACGAGCAGGCAACAAGACCTCTCTCTCTCTCTCTCTCTCTCACTCTGTGTGTGTGTGTGTGTGCGTGTTGATGCAATTTCAAAGGACAATTTGATACAATAATCACGTTTGTCGTGCCTGGTCTGGGGCTCGATTGAATTACGCCTAAAATGCTGCAACAATTTTTCACTTTATGCGATATTATGCTGCAATTATGTGTGTCATGTTTGGAGCTGACAATGGCGAGCGGTGGCGGGACAAGCGCCAACAGCCAGAAGAAGCAGCTCGGCTACGACTCGACGTTTATGTTGCTGTTGTTGTTGTTGTTGTTGTTGTTGCGCAGCGTCAAATAAATTTTCAGCCAAAAGCAATTAAGTCGCGAATTAAGTGCGGCGCATAGGCAGGACCCCATGGACGAGGCAGGACCAGAGCAAACACAAACACACAGAGAGAGAGAGAGTGTGTGTGTATGTGTTTGTGTGTGTGTGGCACATATGAGAGTTGGGCAATCAGGAACGTGCGCCCACGTGTGTCTGTGTGTATGTTTTTGGCTGGCTGACTGCTGCGTGCTCAAAGTTTTAACGCGTTGTAATAAATGTTAATTTTCCCCAACGAAAATCAACATTTATGGCGTGTTTTATGTGCAGCTTCAACATATTTTCCATGTTGTTGAATGCCAATCCCTGTCAGTTGCTGTCTCTCTCTCTCTCTCTCTCTCTCTCTCTCTCTCTCTCTCTCTTTCTGTCTCGCTCTGTGTGTTTGTGGGATTATGAGCTTGGCACACACACACACACACACACACACAATGTTTATTGGTGTGCGTGTGCGCTATTATTTTCTTGCGTAAAGTCAAATTGTTTAAAATGTAATATTATTTTTTTTTTTCTGGTCTGTTTTGTTGCATTTCATTTATTTATTTATTGAACATCTTAGGAAAATGTGCGCTTAAATGCCTACAAAATGCTAATATTCAATACGATTTAGCAGCGTTTCTAGACACACACACACACACACACACACACACGAGATATGTTCGTAATTATTGCTATTTTGTAAACCCCAACATTTAGCTAAATTTAGTAACTTTTCATTTGAATAGTTAGAGAACTTAATTTACAAATTATGTTGATACGAAAACTTTTCAATTATTTAAAACTCAGGAAAACTTTTAAAGTTCCACTCGATTAGGGCAAACGAATTTAACGCCGCCTAAATGAGTTTTTAATTAAGCATTAAACTCGTGTGTGCACATTATGAAATTTAAACACTTGATTAAATTTGAATTACAACTGCAAATTATACACGCAATAATTTTTAGAATTTCAATACGAAGTGTGGGCGCCTGTCTGAATCAAATATCATAATTTATTTTATATTTATTTATCTGTTTGCTTTTTTTTTTCTCTCTATGTATTTGTGTGTGTGTGTGCTTATAAATTTGCAGTTATTTATTTGCTGTTGTGCTTAGGTTTGCATAAAGTTAATTAAATCGTTTGCATGCAGCATTAGGTTTTCATCGAATTTTGCTTTCAATAAACATGGGTGGGTAATGGGTAATATAGCATGCAGTTAACATAGGGCTAACAGCTGTTTAACAGTTTCTATTCAAAGCAAATTTTCCATGAAAACTTTAATTCTACAACTATTCCATCTACATTGTTTTTTTATATATTTGTTTATATATATTACTACTAAGAGAGATAGGAATAAAGAAAATTGTTTGCATACTTTGTGTGGTGTGTGAAAGTTTCTTGGTGCGGGTAGTAAAAGTGTTTCGTTTGGTTTATTTTTGTTGAAGTGAAACACAAAATATTATGAATTGCTCTATTAAGCAACAAATTGACAAAAATTTATAATTTCTCAAAGAAAAATTGCCTTGAATAAGCTCAAATTAATAGCAAAACTTGAGCAGCTGGCGCAAAGAAGAGAAAATTAAAAGAAATTAAAAAAATACGAAAAAAAAAACAAAAATAAAATATATATATATATATAGAAATTTTGCGACTCATAAAGAAAATGCAAAAAGAAACTTAGCTGTCTCTCTCTCTCGCTCTACTTCACTATAGGAGTGAGTGTGTGTGTGAGTGAGAGAGAGAGAGAGAGAGAGGGAGACAGCTTGGGCATGGGGTTAGGCTGTGGGTTAGCTGGATTGGTTTGCGGGCTGGGCTAGGCGATTAGGTTTTCTTTTTTTTTAAGTTTTTAGTTTTTTTTTTTTTAAAGAAAGAGAAAGTATAAAAAGTAAATATAGAAATAGCCATACCGCAGCTGCAGCAGCGACAGCGGTGGCGCGTGTTTGGGCCGCTTTTAATTGTGCCTGTAGGTGCAGGGGGGGATGAAAGTAGCGGCAGGGGTCACGTGCGCATCTGCCCTTCACGGCGTCCATGCAAACCGTTATGGAACCATCGTCGTGCCGCGCGACGCTCTCCTGCGGATGCGCGAACCGGCATTCCGACTCGGCCCGTTTGCAGGCGCCGCGCAAGAATTCGCGACAGACCTGGAAACACATTTTTAGGTTTTTGTTGTTTTTTTTGGATTTGGATTTGTTTTTTTTTTTTTGGATTTTTTGATATTTTGGATACGGCGTTGGATTGTTGTTGTAGTTGTTGTTGTTGTTGAGGTGGTTCATGTTGTTTGTTGTTGTTGTGTTGGTTGCACAGTTGATTGCAGATTGCGGATTGCAGATTGTTTGTTGTAGTAGTAGTTGTTGTTGTTGTTGTTGGTTGTTGGTTGGTTGTTGGCGGGCAGCAATAGCAAAAGTGGCAGCAGTTGTGGTTCAGAGTGTGTGTGTTTGGTGTGTGTACAAAAGGCGAAGTGTTGTTGTTTATATTTCGTAATTCAATTTTTTGTTTTTGCAGATTTGGCGTGTGTGTGTGTGTGTGTGGGTGTTGTGTGTGTGTGTGTGTATTGGAAATAATGGAAGGATATTCAGTAACTGTTCAGTTTTTTATTGTTGTTGTTTTTTTGTTTTGGTTTACTTCAAAAGTAAAGTTAAGTAGACGAAACGCAACAACTTTCAATGCATTTTCATTTTTTTATTTTTGGGTGTTAGAGCCGATTTGTTGTTGTTGTTGTTGTTGTAATTGGATTTGCAGCGCATGCTTCCAAATGCATGTAGTACATATGTTAGGGTATATAGATCGATACATACACATATATGCTAGGGTTTTATGTTTGCCCAATCTGAACACAGGGCAGCAGGTTTTGGCTTTTTGGTTATTTTTTAGCGAGCCGATTAGTTTTATTTTATTTTATTTTTTTTGTAAGTTTTGCACTTGAGAACAACAAAGAAACACAATAAACAAAAGTAAAACAAGGCAAATGCAGGGATTAAAAGGAAAACATATTTATAGCTACAACCTGTTGAAGGATCAATAAATATAACTTGAGTTTAGCCTAATGTGAGGGGCATGAAAAATTTGACTATTTCAACCAATAAACTTTTTAACTTTAACTGGAAAACAAACTTTTGCTATGGGAAATGTAAAAAACAGAATAATGTATTCGAAAGCTAACCTAATCAACGATCTAAGAAAGGTCTAAGCATATGTTAATTTTAAAACAATGTTAACTAACATTGTAGCTAACATAGCTAACATTGAAGCTTACATAGTAGCTAACATAGTAGCTAGCATTCTAGCTAACATTGCAGCTAACATTGTAGTTAACATTGTTGCTAACTTAGCTAACATTGCAGCTAACATTGTAGTTAACATTGTTGCTAACTTAGCTAACATTGCAGCTAACATTGTAGTTAACATTGTTGCCAACTTAGCTAACATTGTAGCTAAAATATATCCTAGCTATGAAAAAAACAATCAACAAATATTTTAAATTCAAAATTAAGTTTTAGTTAATTTGAATTATGAATTTGAACATTTCATAAATTATATAACATTTATTTAACATTTTAATAAAAGAAAATTCAGCTATTCAAAATCTTATTCTAACTAGAAAGAAAAACAAAAATGGATGTATTTATTCGTAAAAGGATTTGTGCACAGAATTGTAAATTTATAAATTTTATTGTTGGTCGGTTTTGTTTTGTTTTTTTTTTTTTTCTTGCTTTATTTACAAATGCACTGGGAAGAAAATATATGTTTTGAAAGCGCTTGTCATAAGCTTTGCAGGTTAGCAGCTGCTTCGTTAAAGCGCTTCTTTTCATTATGTTTTAATATAAACAAAAACTGTGCCAGACTTCAGGCATCTGACAAGATTGTTATCGAAACAAAAAAAAGTAGACATGGTAGCATATATAGTACATATAGTATATATATATATATCATATGACAAAATCAAAATGTATATCAGACATAAGAATAAGTAGAACGATCTTCTTTTTCTTTTTTTTTTTTTTTTTTGTTAGACAAAAGTTCAAGTCTTCAAATACGAATGTGTGTCAACGAGATCAAATCAATTTTTATTATCAGCGAATTGTTAATGATTATTGTTCGTTATAATTTGATATAATTATTATTATCTTTTTGGCAGAACTGAAGAGAACTTAAAACACTGTACATGGTTTTTAGTTGCAATATCTTTGATACATAGTTAAAAATATTAGGTCTTATAAGAAGAAATACATAATAGTAATAATAATAGTAATAATGATAATAATAATTAATATTAAATAAATACAGAAATCAAATCAGAAATTGGCATGCGATAGAAATATAATGAAAACAAGTCAAAAGAAAATCGTTTCTCTTGGCATTTTGTTTGTCATCATCGTGTACGAAATTATTACGATAGAAACAATAAACGATAAACACAATAAACGTAAGCGTAAATTAAAGCACAATTCACACATATAAATGCTTCATTTCATTGGCATCTATTACAGTCAATAATAGTCAATGAATACAGAATTATCGAAGGCAACTGTCACTCACCTCTAATCTGTCGGAGCGTGGAATTTTCTGTTGGGCCACCTGTACGGTCTGTGGCACCACCGGGCCCAGCTGTGAGGCGACGGCCGTCGGATCGGGTCCCAGCAAAGTAGGCACTAAATGTCCGGTTGCATAATAAGGACTGTATGTATTGGCTGGTATGCCAGTCAAGTAGGGATTTGCGGCCTGTACATAAAGAAAGAAAAAATACAGAAAAACATAAGACAATCAAATACATAAATTTAATACATCATGTTAATGGCCCACTATCAATCAATCAATCAGCTGAAAATCTGAAAACATTTTGTGGAGTTCAGTGAGGGAAATCTTATAAATAGCTTTCAGCTGTATTTAATCTGCCACTGAATACTGAAAGGCCAGACTTAATCTCCAATCTTTAGAAGAGCTTCAGGCTTTTATCTTTACTTAGCCTATTTAATCTCCAATTAAAATTTAATTATAAAATTTTATTAACAGTAAGAGAATTCTATTTCGTGCTTTTTCATTTTCATGATATAATATTATGATGAGCTTTAGGCTTTTATCTTTACCTACTTAATTTAAGCTTATTTTAAGCTTTATTTATCAGAAGATAAATAGATTTTATTCGCATCTTCTTGATGTCAAGATTAAGACTAAGATTGACTTTGGTATAAAATAAAGAAAGTATTTAAAGAATAAATATATAAAAGAGAATTAATCAAAAAATAAATAAATAAAAATAAAAATAAATTACTAAACAAGTAAATAAATAAATCAATAAATAAATAAATAAATAAATAAATAAATAAATAAATAAATAAATAAATAAATAAATAAATAAATAAATAAATAAATAAATAAATAAATAAATAAATAAATAAATAAATAAATAAATAAATAAATAAATAAATAAATAAATAAATAAATAAATAAATAAATAAATAAATAAATAAATAAATAAATAAATAAATAAATAAACCCAATAGCTTCTCATACTTCAGTCGACTATGCATTTATTTTTCTATTTTAATAATGAAGCTTTTCTTCAAAGCTGCATTCTATATGCGCTTTCCATATATTAAAGAAAAAAATTAAAAATAATAAATAATCAAATAGCTAAAACTTTGATTTATTATATTGTCTTTGATCAGTTTTAGCTCAAATCTGTGAATCACACAAACTTCTTTAAAGGATCACAATTTTTAATAAAAATAGGATTTTATATTATTCCCCTTAGACTCACTTCTAAATTAATAATAATGCCATTAAGATATTTGTAATTCCTAGAACATCAGCACGCATGCTTAATGTTTACACCAAGTGTTAGTGAATATTTAATGAGATATCGTGTTAGGGGAAGGCGCATTGCGGCAGCTTATGACAGCTAAGCGTTTAGTCCACTTAAGTTTCAGGAATATACAATTTGTAGCACCCGCCCACCTATTGCTCAGTCACGTTAATGAAGCTTCATTCATTTTTTAGCACACATTTCTATGTCGAACAGCGTTAGCGGCTAATGGTCGCTGTCGTTTAGGGGGCCATTTCAAAAAGCAAAAAAAAAAAAAAAAAACCCGAACATTGTTAGAGAATAATTTGAGAATTAAATTTCGATTTGTTAGAAATTGTGGCGTAAAAGCGAAAAAGTGGCAAGTGCTGCTGCTGCCCCATTGGCATGAATAATGCATGCGTTCGGTGAGCCGGGCAAAAACTGACTCAAATTTCTTCTATAAGTATAAGTATGTTCGTCTCTTTCTCGTCCTCGCTCTATCGTCTTTGAGTTTCTACTCATTTTCGCGCATTTAACATTTTTCGGCAGGGGGCGAGAGACACGATTCTATGTTATTCAAAGTCATGCAGCAGGGAGCAGACAAATGGAAATTGAAGTGGAATATCCGCTTATAAATATTCATATTGTACAAAATTGTTAGTCGCTGGGCCACTGTCTGCCAGTTGCGCTTAGGATATTCAATTAAAGTATTATGCGGCTTTTCGGGCAGCGAGCGTACGGCAGTACTTACCACGGCTGGCACTTGGCCCGATATGACCGGTTGGCCGGGTCCCATGCCCATTTGTTGCATCAGTGCATTCTTGAGTGCCAGATGATTGCGTCCGTTTATCAACAGCTGATCCTTCAGATGCTGTGGTGGATGAAAGTATTTGCACGGCGGTTTGTCACGATTACAACGACCCTGTAAATAGTTTCAAATTTCCAATTATAATTCATGTTTACAAAATATTTATATATATAAATATTGTTCATAAATACTATAAATTATTTATACAATATTTTGGGAATTTCTTTTTAAATAAATATAATAAAATAATTAATATATAAATAATAAAATAAATATAAAAAAATAGTTGACAAAAAAGATTTCGGAATTTTCTTTTTAAACAATAACAATTCTAAGGCTCATTTTAATTTTACTCAGCTCTAGTCACAAGTTTCGCAAGCTTCACCTATTCTGACCTCAATTTATTTATTACGTGTTACTCAACGGCATAAATTATGCGTAACAGTGTTGAATAACCTCAATATAAATAGAATGAGTAAATTTATACCTTATTGTTTATATTTAAGAGCATTTTCAATGTGATTAAATAAATTACGTTAAGGCTTTGATCCTTTAAGGTTGATTTACAACAGGGTTAACACAGTAACAAATGTGTTTTTGGATATAAATCCAGAAAATGACATTAGAAAAAGACTCGTTTTGCTTAAAGCTTTATCTATTTATTCCAGATATTTTAAAGAAATTGTATAAGATTTGAAGGCACACACAAATATAATCAATTGTATTTGATATTGCATATGTTTGATCCATAAAGGAAATCTGATTGATTCAATGCAGTCAAAATGACGCATTCGTGTCGTGCTGTCATGTCATAATTTCGCATATAGAAATTCTCAAAATAAATAAAAAAAAAAAAATATTGAAAACAATTAACTGCACGTAATGTGAAAATATTCACTGCTGCAGATATGCAATCAAGCTGCACAAAAAAAAAAAGCGAAAAAAAACGGCAAACAAACCTCATATTAAATCGATAAAAAGTAATTTCGCATCATTAGCAGGTGTAATTATGGCCGCGGATTAAGCCGCCGAATCATCAAGCACCTTTGCACACGTTGTTTTCATTTTGTTTTTGTACTATTTTTTTTTTTCGAGTGCTGGCCTAAATGTCAACAATAATTATAATGAGTTCGGGCTAATGCTCCAGGGTAAATTGAGCCGCGAGCCGGACGCTGCATGCGACGTGGCATGCAGAAAAAAGATTTAATACAATTTGAGCGAATGTATGTGTGTGTGTGTGAGTGTTGGGTGCGCAGACTGTCAAACAAATATGCATGTAAATTATATTTAATTCAGAGCAAATGAAGTTAACAAATATTTACATATGCCCAGGCGAATGGAGCTGCCCGTGCCTACGACCATGGCCGAGTCCTTTGTCCGCACCAGCGCAAATATTATTAAAAAAAAAAAAAAACGAAGGAAAATAATACAAAGGGAAGCGAAAAGCATGCAAAATATTTATATGTATGCATAAATTGATTGTTTGCCTGGGCACGAAACAGGGGCACGTAGTTCACAATTTTCACAATTTTCACTTTTTTTTTTTTTTTGTTTTTGTAGCTTTTCTTTTTGTTGGCATTCAGAATTTATGACGCAATGAAAGCTCTGCAAGATTTATGGCGTGAACAAAATAAAACAGCAAAAGAAAACTCTCCCGGCCGCTAACTTTCATATAATTGTTGTTCAAAAAAATTGTTCACTCTATGCACACACACACACACACACACACACACACATTTACAAAATTTTATTCACTGTTGATGTTATTTGGCAAATAACACGAATTGCAAAAATACTTGCACAAATATTTGTTTGCATATTTCTCAATGCCAATTCAGCTTGACAAATGTTGAATGAATGCATAAAAAAATATGTAGCAAAAACAGAAGGTTATCGATAAAGTTGAACGACTAGGAGTTATCCTGTATAATAGTTTGTGATATGATATGGATGTAAAGGGAATTGAGCTTCGATTGAGAAGTCGGGCTTTATGTCTTTTCAGTTTATTTTTAAATAATTAATCTAAATAAAAAAGTTGTTTAACATAAAAAAAAAATAATTCAATTTGAATAATGTAGTATTTTTTTATTTTATTTATTTTTTTATTTTTTGTATTAAATAAATATTTAATTTTAAAAATATTAAATTATTCATTTAAATCAAAAACTATTTCCTCTTACATCTTACCTAAGTTTCAGAAAGAAAGCAATTGAAAGCAAATTCAAGTATATTAAATTGGAATAATATAGTATTTTATGGTATAGTATTTTAATTAAATAAATATTAAATTATTAAATTTAATCAAAAACTATTTCCCCATAAATCTTACCTAAGTTTCAGATAACGAGTAAAAGAAAAAATAGTTCAAGTAAATTAAATTTGAATAATATAATATTTTAATTAAATAAATATTAAATTATTAAATTTAATCAAATACTATTTACCCATAAATTTTAATTAAGTTTCAGATAACGAATAAAAGTAAGAAAAATCAAGTAAATTAAATTTGAATAATAAAGTATTTGAATAATTCTCTTAAATTACATATGCTTGAGCGCTCTCACTATATCACTCATCCTCTCACACTCTCACTCTCTTAATATTCAAGTCTTTAAGCTCATGTCCTACATGCCCCACTCTCTTTGCCTATGCTGGGTATAAATGGATTTTAAGAGTAAATTTTTATTTATTTTTTTTTCATTGCACAAAATAAATTTAATCCAATTTGTGTGCAGTGAATAAAATGCATTTTGATAGTCCAACGGATTTGCTTTAGTCTATTATTATGCTGGCATTACAATAAAATTACTGTCCGAAAAAAAGAAGAAAAACAAAATTGTTTGTTGCCAATTAATTAGCTCAATTATTTGTCGCACACAAACGCAAAATGTTTGTGAGCCAAACAATAATTTGCATTCAATTTGTTGTTGCTGATGATTTGCAATTTTGATCAATACACAAAATATTTATTGACGTCAGACAAACAAATTTTCTTTGCACATCAATTTACGAACTGCGAATTGCGAGTCGAACAGCAGCAATAGCAGCAGCAGCAACAACAGCAGCAACAGCAGCCTGAAAGCAGGCAACAACATGCGGGCGAGCTGGCTTCAAAGGCAACAGCGAAACCCGTTAGCTGCCTTCTCGCACAGGCACTTTTGGCTTATTTGTTTGTGCTTATTGGCGCCATTGGCTGTAATTTAATGCTTGGATTGAGTTTATTCAACAACAGCAACAGCAAAACATTCAATGATAGCAGCCAGTCGCATCTGCGTTTGCATTTACATATATCTGTCTATCTACATCTCTCTCTCACACACACACACACACACACTCTCTCTCTTTCTCTCTATGACTCTCTCCCTTTTCCAGTTTTGTCACTTGATTTTAAATGCTTTCACAAATTGTCTATAAAACGCGTCAGCTACCACCCCTCCCCCTCCCTCCAATCATTACACTGCTGCAGACTCAGGCTCGACAGCGCCTGGCTCTTGTTCTAATTTCCAATAATTAAATACAAATGTGATTTTTTAGTGTGGCACAGTTGGCAGTTACTGGCACTGTTACTTGTTGCCATCGTTTGTGTTGGCATGCTTCGTATCTGGGTTAATTGCAGTTGATTGGCAGGCAACCGTTGCCATGAAGCGTCGACCATGCGATTCTGCCCGATTTGGTTACGAGTCGATCAAATAGGTCACTTCACTGGCCAAATGTGCAGGCAACGAAAGAGAACGAGAGCTTTGTTTGAATTCTAAATGTGATAGCTAAATCGATGCAGTTCTAGCATGCCTAAATTATGCCAGCTATTGAATTTTCAACTTGTGCTCCATATGCAAATTTCATAAATTATGAAACACTTTTGCACTTATAGAGCTGACACGATAAATACTTTAAGTAAATTGTGTGAAGAGTTTATAAGTTTTTGAGTTAAGCAATGTCAATGTCACTTAAATTAAATATTTTTTTTTGTTTGGGCTTATAGAAATATAGCAAATATAGCTAATTCTCAAATTAATTTAGAAAGTTAGTAAGTGAGAAATATTCTATCAAGTAAAAATAGCTAAATTAAGCATAAATTCTTTTCAATATCTAAATAATTATTTTTTTAATTTAAATAAAGTAATGTTAAAAATTAATTTAAATTGAATTTTTTATATAAAAAAGAATATTAAATAAAAATAATTGAAATATAAATATTTAATATTAAATATATAATAAATTAATGTTAAAAATGACTTTCAGCTACATTTTTATAAAAAAAAAATTAATTTAAATATATATATTTAATTTTAAGTATAAAAAAAAATAAAATAAAGCTAAATTATTATAAACAAATGAATATACAAATTATTTAAAATATATAAATTTAAAATTGAATGTAAAATAAAATAATGTTCAAAATGAATTAAGGTTGAAAAAAAAATAATATAAAAACATTAATTTCAATATATGTAAATTAATATTAAATTTAAATATATACATTAAATATTAAATATAAAATTGAATATATAAATTTGTTAATAAATTTGAATTTAAATATATAAATTTAATATTAAATATAAATATAAATATAAGAATATAATTTAAATACAAAATTCCAAAGTTTCAATACTCTTCTATATTTATGTATATAATTTTTATTTAAATTAAATTTAATTGAAAATAAATCCAATTGATTATTAAAGGTAGTAAAAAAAAAAGAAAAAAGAAATTTTAATAAAAAGTTTAATTGACTTAAAAATTTGTTTTTAATATCACAGCTTAAAAAACTACTGCTAATGTTCAAGCATCAAATATTTTAGATATCAGAAACAATTTCATATTTTCTAATTGAGCTTGCAGCCTCTTCATTAACATGCATAAATAAATAAATAAATTTGTAGTTTAGTTATCAACACTGAAATTGTTGAGAATTATGGCTGCATATTCTTATATGCTTTTGCCCTGCAGCTATTCTCAATGTCATTTGGCAAATATTTAAATTGCATTTGGCATTGCAATCAAATAAGATATTATTCTAGCACAGGCGAGAGACACAGACACCAAACGGCTCGAGGGACTGTCGCATGTTCGTTCTTGCCTCTAATGGCGACGTGGCAGACATTATCTCAAAATGGCAAGTGGAGCGAGCTTGCCTCGTCGGAGCTGGGCCAATTTCTTGTTGGCTGAATGTGCCACACATTTAGCCAGCCGATTGCTCTGTTCTGTTCAGTTCAGTTCAGTTCAGTTCAGTTCTACTTCTACATTTTCCCCCATTGCCACAGCAAACATTTTCATGTCATTTCGATTGTAATCTGCATGACTGGCTCCCTCCAAGCGGCCGAGACAAAAAAAAAATAAAATAAAGAAAGATTTTTAAAATGCAGCAAGAAAAACGAGTGTGAAAATTGCAAATGGTGTCCACTCACGCACACATAGCGAACGAGTGAGTTGCATAGAGCGCCAGATGAAGTGCTGGAAAGAGATATACAGATAGACGAGCAGCCGGACAGCCAGACAGCCAGACAGCCAGACAGCCGGACAGCCGGACAGTGAGACGTACAGCATATTTGCATTGTGCGCGCGCTGGAATCGCGCTGTTATTCTCACTGCATTTTTATAGCAGCCACCGCAACTCGAACCCTTTTTCTAGTGAGATTTCTCTACGCTTTTTTTTTTTCAGTGTTGTCACCAAAGCCTTGTGCAGATTATCCGCTTTAAATTGCAATGATTACTTTTTCCCTTTATTTTACTTTTATATTTTTTGTTGTAGATTTTTTTCACATTTTTATTTTTTTTTTGGCTGATATAGCTCTGGCATTGGCCTGGCATTTCAGAGCCATTTTTCTTCTTCGCTACGCTCGAAACAATGTTGCTGCTGACTGTCGCCGTCGTCTGGCAACCTCCAGCTCCAACCGTGCTGCATGCGTTCTGAGTCCGTGAGGATTGTGTCCGTCGCACTGGTGGAGGCTAAGGAATTTTTTATGTTTTCATGCCAAGTGCAAGTCAAGTCCAGTCATGTATATCGTCGCATCGTATCGCATTGCCGACATGCGTCTTGGCGACGTACCGGCGTCTAGTGAGGGCGCCCAGCCAAAGGCACTCAACGAAGACGACGACGACGACGACGACAACGTTGGGTATTAAATGTCATTTTGCATTTCGTGACAAGTTGGCTAATCTGACTCGAAAGTTATTTATTTCTCCTTTGTTGAGTGCAAAGGAATTTTTCTTGCACTTTGCTAGCCCGAGCATTTTACATGGCATTTGCCGAGGGTGTGCTGCCATCCCTTCATTTCTGTTTAGTTTTTTTTTTTTTCCCCCACATTTTATTCCACTTTTCTTTTTTTTTTTATAACATTTCTTGCGAGTCCTTTTCAAGTTTAGCTACTTTTCTTCAATTTGGCGACGATAGAAATCGCCTTTGAATGTTAATAAAATGGATTTTTATGCAAATTTAAAACTGTTTGGCGGTTGGCTTGGTATGCATTACAAATGCCAGAGGGTTAGACCTAGACAATGAGTTTGCCATAAAATGCAAATGCTGTTTGCTCAGCTGAAATTGATGACCACAATGCGCTGCATTATGCAATTTTCAACATGTTTCATGAGCGCTAGCTGACATGGCCTGAGTGTTCAAGTGTTCTCAAATTTATAGCAGCTTCAATGGAACTCGTAAGTGAGTGAAATTTCCTATAAATAATTGTTATATACATTTTTTTTTTTTAAATTTAAAATTTCTTCTTCTGTTTGCTATTTAAAATTCTTTAAATTCTGAACAGCTCTAGTCGTATTCTTAATATCTGAAACTTAATTTGATTTTAATTCATAGAGTAAAACCTTACGAAAATTAAAAAGCAATATCATGTAAATTTTAAGCATATTTAATTTTTCCATTTTTTTTCCCTATTTTTTTTTTTATTTCATTTTTATTTTTAAGCTCCGACAGTTGCCAAAATTTAGTGCAGAGTTAACTACAACTACAAGCTTTGGCACTTAAACGCAGACATGCAGACATTGCATGTGACACTTGCTATTGAAAACTATTTTGAGCGCGTAACGAACCATCTCAATTTATACCACTTGCCCAGGCAGGACACACACACACATACACACACACACACACACAACCTCCTGGAGCACACAAAATGCTGAAAATCAAAAAGCAATTTACAATTGTAAATAGCAAGAGCAACAACTGCAAATAGACAAAAGGAAAATTTAGCTAATAATTGAGAGAGGGAAAGAGAGACAGGGAGAGAGCAAAAAATATGAAATTTAACCAAAAGTAGAATTCGACCAAAATAAAAAAATAATTTTCCATTTAAAATATATACGAAAAATAAATGAAAAAGAAAAATTTTACGTGCGCTGCAATTGGAATTGCGCTACTTTCGGTTTAATTTTCAATATTGTCAGTCAGATGGGCGTTGGCGCTGGGGGCGTGACAGGAAATGAAAATGAAAATATTTTCGTAAAATGCAAACAAATTGGCAAAGGCAAATGGTCAATATTTGTTTATGTATATAGAACGCGCGCTAAGCGAGCCAAAGCCAAAGTGTTTGCAACGAAACAAAACTAATGCATGTACGCTACAAAGGGGCGTGGCAAAGTGGTGTAGGTTGGGGGCTGTTGGGCGTTATATGGAGTGGTTGTGGCACAACGTGCAGCGGTGCATGTTAAGCGTTTTGCCTTTAGACAATGCTAAAAAAAGAAAAAAAAAATAATGGAATGCGCCACAGGAAAAGCAACAGCCGGCGTTAGGTTCTCATTCTATCTCTCTCTTTCTTGCTCTATCTCTATCTGTATCTCTGTCTTCTTCTTTTCTCTTTAACTGCATGGCTGCTCGCTTCTGCTATAACTGCAGTCACTGAACTCGATGCCTAAAAAGCGCTTTGAAAAGCCGAGCGAAATGTGTGTGCAAAACAATGCCACGCTGTCAGTGTGTGTGTGTGTATGAGTGTTTTTATCTGTGTAAGTGTGTGTGTGTGTGTGTGTAATGTTTTTTTTCAATCATGCGTTCATTCATTCAATGCCTGCCATTGCATTGCATACTTTTGGGATTTGCAACAGATTCCCGCGCAGAACATATATGTGTGTGTGTGTGTGTGTGTGTGTGTGTGTGTGCATGTCATCCGCCTCCTGCTGCTCCTCCCGCTTTCAATCTCTCGACAGGATTTACATTCTATGCCGCCTGCTGTTAGAGCTAGCTGGCCCAGTGCGGCAACACAATGTGACGCACACATTGTCGTTGTTGTTTTAATTTTCACGTTGCTCGGGCGACAATTATCGGGGGGATTTCGGATTAGTTATCACCGGCGAGCCGAGAGCAAAAAGCTAATCAGCAGAGACTTTGTGCTAATTGAAAATGTTTCCAACTGTCGCTGTGTAAGTTTCGTATTTAACTTTGATCAGGTGCATAGCATTGTATTAAGAATTGAGTTGAATTCTCTCTCTCTTCTTTATGTGTGTTTAATACATAATATGATTAGAGATTAGACAAAGTATTTTATCAATAAATAAAATGAATAACAATATTATTAATAATAATGTTATGTGTAGATTATCTGTTAAAATAGACGTAACTTTGAAGAAGTTTATTCAATAAGACTAAAGGAAGATAATCGAGCAAAAAGAAATTCTGCTGCTGTCTAATAAATATATAGATGAAGCTCTTTGAACTGAGTTCGGCTAATACGATTCCATATCGAAAAATATAAAAATATATTTTTTAACTTATATTTCTATATTCATCTCTAATAAATGTATTCCAACTGCAGTTTAAGTCTATTAAAAATTTATAGCAATTTCATTTTTCATCTCTCATTTTACGTTTCTTGTCATCAGAGATAACTTTAATTAATTATAAGACTTAAAGCTCTGTAAGAAGTTGCTATAAAACCTTCAACACTTTGCTATAAATTAGAAAGTCTTACGCTATGGCCATTCCCAGATCTACTTGTTAAACAAACATATAATATACATATTCACTGCTCATTTCCGCTTGCTGCCACGCCCCTTGCCTTACCAGGCGCCGCCCAGCCAACGTCACACCTTAGCTGAAGCCATTCCACTCATCTGTTCATTTGACGCTTATCAGCAGCGAAATTCACTTAATTTAATTAAAGTGCACGCGAAACGAAATGAACTCGAAAAGAAGGCGAGAAAAAAAAGCAAGCTTCGAGCATTATTTTTATGGCACACACACATACAAAGAGAGAGAGAGAGAGAGAGAGAGGTAAAAAAAAAGTATGCAATGTGCCCATGGCATAGTGGTCATTGCCTCTCTTCTCTCTTCTCGCCCTGCTCTCTCTTTCTCCCTCTCATCAGCAGGCGTCAACTCATTGCTGGCCAGAGATCTGGTCATCATCAACGTCGCCATCAGCAACCAACGAAACGTCATTGCTTCATTTTCGCTCCTGTTCCCAATTGCCCAGTCTCACGTTCAAATTCTGGAATCTGGATGCAGCTGAAGCTATGGAGCCACATCGACTCCGTCTACCGAGCAGTGCCCCCGAATTAATTTCCGTTTTGCAAACCAATTGAAAATCCAATTTTCAATACACAAACCGTATAGCGTATACCTATGTATACACTCTTAGCTCCACACTCTTCACATACATTTATATATATATATATATATCTATATATATATATATACATATATATTTATATATATATATGTGTGTGTGTGAGTCATTCAGTCGGGCATACGTTTAACTAACGTAGCACTGGGAGCTGTGCCGCAGGGGAGGAGAGGGGCGTGCCAGGCAGCAGGCCTTTTATTCAACCCGATGCACACGTGCAAAAGTTTGCTCACATTTAAATGGGCTTTAAAAATGGCCAAGCTGGGACATACTAGCCACTGGCCACTGGCCAACGCGTTCAACGGGCCTTGCACGGCATTTCGCCTAAAAGTAGGCAACAATATATGGGCATTAAACGTAAACCGACTGCAGGCAAAAGCGTTGACGTGCGTGAGTGTGTGTGTGTATGTGTGTGTGTGTGTGTGTGTGGTCGAAGCCTGTGTGCATTGCCGTGTTTATTTGTATACAAACTCATGCGCCGGCCAAGAGGCGCCCATATGGCCACATAATGCACGCCATGGCGCTTGGCTTCAGCTATGGACTCTGGCTGAGGCCTAGCCTCTCAGGGCTGCGGAAACGCGCTGCATTGGCCACGGCTGTGTGGTTGTTTGTATGTGTGTTTGTGCTGCTATTTGTGTGGCACATTGATTTTTTTCTATGGACAACACAAACTGCAGCAGCAGCAGCAGCAGGAGGAGGAGCGACAGCAGGAGGAGGAGCAGCAGCAGGAGGAGCGACAGCAGGAGGAGCGACAGCAGGAGTAGAAGTAGGATCTGCTGCTGAGCAGGGATTGGGAGCAGACGCAGTAACAATCCCATTCCATAGATTTCTGCGATACGATTTGACCACATGCTACGCTATTTTTTTCCGCTTTGCAAATTACATGCCATGCACAGTGGTGCAAAATATCTAATATTTATGGATAGTTAACAAAAATTATTGTAAGACATAGAAAACCATATTTGAATTATTTTGTAATTTATATAAATAAATATATATATAATATAATATAAATTAATTCAGAATATTAAAAAAATGTATTTTTAAAATTTATCATTAAACAAAACAGAAAAGATTGTTGGAAAATATATATAATAATATAGACATATATTTTTTATTATTTTTTCACACAAATTTTTAAAGGTTTTATTGAATTTTTTCCGATTGAATTTTAAACTTTAAAATCTAGATTTTAAATGCACTAGGAAAAAAAAATAAATAAATTCCAAACAAATTTATGGACAGTTTTTAGGCGCAAAATAAATAATAAATAATACTTATATATATTTTTCAGTTTCATAATAAAATACTCCGATATCATTATAAAAAAATACTAAATAATTATTAATATAAGCAAGAATTTTTTTTAAATAATCTATTTCGTGATATATTACATATTCTCCTCATAACCTATAAACTTCCCAAGATTAAATAAAACATCGTATTTAAAAGTGAATGAGAATTGGAATGATTTCAATTTGTATGACCTTATTCAATAGCTCAGCCCACTGTGCAATGCTAGTCAATTGGTGCACTGTTGACTCTATGCCTAGCCTATAGCTACGCTTCAAGTGATTGGGCCCTGTAGCTACTACACATACAGACATATATGTATATAATATATACATATATATAACAAATAGATATATAAATGGTACGTATATATGAGAGCAACCTTTTTGTTAACATTTTTCAATTGGAAATGAATATCAATGAACATTTTTACGTTATTTGCTGTTTGGGCCAAACAATCTTTTTTTTATTTTCGTTTTTTTTTTTTTTTTCTGCTTTTTGTATATATTTTCATTAGGTTTTTCTCTCCCCCCTGTCTCTTCATTGCTTGTGTTTATTTTAAAAGCATTTTTCAAGCTGCGCCATTTGCGGAGTTTGCTTTTATGACGCTGATAAATTTAAGCTCTGACGTCTGCCGTCGCTGGTCGCTTTTGATATGGACACTGACGGCGAAACATCATATAATTGGGCAAATGTCAGAAGAAAAGCCTCGCTCGCCTCGTGAATTGAGTAGCTAGCTGTTCATGCAAATATGCCTTATCGCAGCGCAATATCCACACACACACACACACACACACACACACACACACATATATACATACATATGCATATACAGTCAAATAAATTGCGGCAAAAATTTAATGGCGAGTTTCAGTTTTTTGGCAGACATTGATGACTTTTTAACTGCAGTCATTTGCAAAGGCGTCCTGCACACATACACACACACATTCGAGGGCGTGCTAAATGTTTGCCTAGCCACACACACACACACACACATACACACTCGCGCTCACACACATTTGGTGGCGTTTCCGTTTCCGTTACCGTTGGTGAAATGGCTGCCTTCTCTCTTGGCGCCTCCACGAGCCATTTTGCAGTGCGGCATTGCGGCGACAACATCGCGTGACGCGACGATAAAAATAATCATCATCATAATGTGATATGAAAATGGAGCAGGAGGCGGGCAACGAAACGGTAGTAAAGTGACTTAAGTGCAGCCCACAACAGTGCCCCCAAGTGTAGGCACTCTTGGCCAAAAAACAGCTAAAAAGAAGGGAAAAAAAAAACCAGCTCATCGCTAATCGATTTCTGCTTTGCTTTCGCTCAACTTCAACTTGGTTTGGCTGTAATGCGATTATTTCGCGATTTCTATGCCGGACTCAAAGCTCACCCAGCGCCCACAAATTAACGAGCTACCATTATAATTTAGACGCATGCCCCAACACACACACACACACACACACACAGACAGGCGTGTATATAGAGTCACGCAGAATATAGCTAGCCTACTTTGTAGCCTGCCAAGGTCGTCAACATTTTCGTGTGGGGCGGAGTTCTCTGTAAGCAAATTGATTTCGTTTCATGTGCCGCCCTTGGCATATGTTGTCGACTTTTTGGCGCCGCGCTCTCGTATGTGTGTGCGTGTGTGTCTGTGTGTGGCGCTCTTGCTCTTCCGCAACTCTTGTGCGACATTTGCATGGCCATAAAATAAGAAATAAAAGTGCGGGTCATGTTCTACTTGGGCGTTTGCAGCCAACTGCGGTCAAATAATTGGTTAGACCGAACTGTCAAGCCCAGGGTCCGCTGCCTTCTGACCCCAGTGCCCCCAACTTCCCTCCCTCTCTCTCTCTCTCTCTCTCTCTCTCGCTGTCTTGCCCCACACAAAGTAGGCAGCATTAAATTTGTGTCGTGTTTCGGGTTTAGGCAAACCATAAACATTTTTATTATCTTGTTGCTGTTGTGTGTGTGTGTGTGTGTGTGTGTGCGCTTAACTCTTGCCGAGGCGTGGCCGCAATGTGTTAGCGCCCATCGTTTGCAATTATTATTGCATACTTATGGCCGTGCATGTGCTGTTGGCAGCAATTGCGCCACATTGGCGCCAGCATCCAAAATCTGTTTGTTCGCTTTTTATTGCACTAATTGTGTGATGCTCGCTGAGTGTCGCATAAAAAAATGTTATAAATTGAATATGTATACAGTTGAGTGTGTGCGTGTGTGTGTGTGTGTGTGTGTGTGTGTGTGTGTGTGTGTGTGTGTGTGTGTGTGTTTGGTGAATGAATATTAATAAAATGTTTGGGTTTTGATTTGCTAACATATTGTAGGCTGAGGTCTAAAAAAAAATGTTGATAAAACATACTATTAAATAAATCTTAAAAATAAATTTATATTTAAATTAAGCATCTGATATATACATATATATACCTTACTTGATTTAGTATTAATAACAAATAATTTAATCATTATTTAATTTTTTTTTAAATTTTTTTAGACATATCAACAACTTTTTTTCGCTTTTTCTGTATTAATATTATTTTACTAAATAAAATATCTACATTTAAATTTTCTTACACATATCAAAAACATTTATTTATTATTTTTCTCCCTTTTTATGTATTAAATAAAATATCTACATATATTTAAATAATCTTAGACATAAAAAACTTTTATTTTTTCTTTTTTTTTATTTATTAATATTAACAACAAATAATTTAATGATTATTTCACTAAATAAAATATCTGCAGTTAAATTTTTTTTAAACATTTCAAAAACTATTCTTAAAATATTTTACTTCATTTAACTGCTCACATAAAATGCTGCACTCAGCTTAATAATGCTTAAAGTTCAATAGTTGAACAAAAAGTGGAAATAGTCTGGAACAAAGGCAGATTGCATAACGGGAAGAACATGTTCAGGCATTTCTACGGTTTTTTTTTTATTTTTTTCTGATTCTGATATGTGCACATGGCAAACTAATTGAAAAGGGAACTGCACAAAGCGCAAGGACAAACTTTATGACAAGTTGTTCTCGTTGCTTTTGTTGTTGTTGTTTACTGTACACACACACACACACACACACACACATTCACACATACACACAGATAGCTGATAGGAAAAACATGAGAGACACGCATTTAATAAATCCATCACATAACCCGCATTATTAAAAAGATCCAAGACACTGAGTCCTGGCACGAACCAGCAAAGTTTCGCTGGCAAACAAGCGCATAGATATTGACAGAGAGAAAGAGAGAGAGAGAGAGAGAGGGAGAGGGAGGGACAGTGTGTGGAGACAGCTAAACAAACAGGAACAGCAACAGAAACAGGAGATACACCGAGAGACGTGGACACACATAGTGAGAGAGAGAGAGAGAGAGAGAGGCACGAACAAAAAGCGCTTATCAAATTTCCACAAACGATGACAATCAAACAAGGCAGTCACTCTACCAAGTCTGCACCCACACAGACTCGAGCAGGAGTCTTTGGCTGCTGAAATGAAACGAAACGAAACGAATCGAAACGAAACGAGTTGATTGAGGTTTGGCCAAGCGCCCGGCCAGCAGCTATTCAGTGAATGTAATCGCCAATAAAGTGCACAAAGCGCATATGACAATAGCCGGAGCCAGAGCCAGAGCCAGAGACAGAGCCAGACCCAGAGCCAGACCCCGAGCCAGAGCCAGAGGCAGAGACAGTCGGGGACAACGAAAGGATTCAATCAATGCGCAAACAAAATGACTAACAAACATATACACAGCGAGATGGAGCTAGGGAATGCTGTCCAGCAGCTAACGGGACAACAGCCAACGGCCAGAAGCAATGCAGACAAGATCAGCCAACAAAATGGGGCACATAAATAATTCAATTGTCAACACGCTGAACGATGCAACATGCGATAATATGCTCAGCATCTAAAGCAACCAACACACACACACACACACACACACACACACACACACACACACACACACACACACACACACACCTCCACATCTTCACACTTTGACTAACTCGTATCTGGGCATCTACACTTGTTTAGCAGCCGAGTCGCATTTGTTGCCATAAGTCGCCGGATGAGGCGCAAAAACTTTTTGCTCACATCGAAAGTTTATTGGGCGGGTCGAACGTGCATAATACAAAAAGTAACAACTTTATCGATTTACACAAAATGAGGCTCGTTATTAGTTAGCAGCTGCTGAACAGGACACTCAGGACATTCGGCACAGCAGTCAACCGGGTACAACACATGGCGCCAGCTGGCCAAAGGATTGATGACCATTAATGGTGCGGCAAAGGCGGCAAAGGAACTCGACTCGACAAGCGAATGATTACGCTACGATTCGATTGGGCATTCTCTTAAAGATAAGCTAATGTCAATAAGTTCAAAATTGAGGTTTGAAAAATGTTTAACAATTTTTCGAAAATTGCGTATATTACATAAGATGGGAAAAGCGAATTGTAGTTGAATAAAATTCTACTTCAAGATCAAATGTTTTTATAAATTAAAATAAATTCTTGAATTTGATAAAAAAAAAAAATAAAATAAAAAAATATGAGTAGTAAAATATAATATATACTGAATAATATTTTTCAATTCATTAAATGAAATTATAATTAATTAATGCAGATTTGGAACTTATTTTTAATGAAATATTCATAAGAGAATTTAAATTTCCATTTATCTTTTCAAATATATACAAAAATTTGTATATTTGTTTAGAAAAAAAAATGTTTTCGCTTGCGAAATTTGCATTCAAATTAATTAGCGATAAATACAAAGATTTTAAACAATTTATAAAACTATCTATCTTTACTTTGTTTCACTATCTTATAAGTGTTTCTAATATAATTATTATTTATATATTTTTTTAATTTTCTTACTTGTCATTGATAAAAAATATTAAGTCAAGCTATAAAAGGTTTTAATAGTAGAATATCTATTAAATTTAATTAAAATTATTTTTAATTTGCCAATAAATAATATATAAAAATAAATATATATTAAATGATAATAAATAATAAATAAATAAATATATATTTTTGAATCTCAGTTTTCGTCTATTTAATTCTATACAAAAATATATTTATATTTTATATTTATCAGTATTTCATATACATATATTTAAATATATATCATATTATTTTACTTTTGATTTTCATTAAATTCCTCTAGTGAAATAGCGAAAAATCAAATTTTCTTTCAATATGCTTTCATTATTCTATCTTCAGTCAAAGCTCAGGGTTTTGCCTGTTTTAAAGCAGCTCTGTAGAAAGCAATCCTATAATTGCATTTAATCTCTCAGCATCTACCTTAGATGTCTGAAGCTAGCCACAATTGAAATGCCTCCACTCTAATAGTTTCACATCCGGAATTTCATCTCAATCTTTCTACTCAATTAAAGTCATTGGCTTTATGCCTGGTGTTCAAATACGGCACAAAGTGCTACCCACTGACTAATCCCAATAGCTAACGGCAATCGCACACCACATTCACTACATACCACACACATCACACACCCACACGCACACACACATAAGCTAACCCCAACTGCTGTTGAGCATGAGCTGCCTATGGTTTCCTGCTGCTGCTGCTCCTGCTCCTGCTGCTGCTCCTTCTGCTGTTCACTTGTCTCACATTTCTCGTGCGTTTTTTATTGGCTTTCTTACACGCCACTTTGCCTTATTTTTTTTTTTTTATGGCTTGCCACAGCAAAAACCTTAAGTCCCCAACACCAACAGCAGCTGCCTGCCCCCGCTTAGCCCCGACTCCTGCTGTCAGTCGTCGCAGCAGTTTTTATGATTTGTTTCGCTTGGTCTCGTTTCCATTGCTTTCGATTTTAAAGGCTTGTCCATGTCTACGTGTGTGTGTGTGTGTCTGTGTGTGTGTGTGCGACTTGGCTGTTAACCCACCCACAGGCCACGTCCCCTGGCATAACGCCCCCCGGCCCTAAACCCTATGACAAGTCAACGCTTGGGCCATTTTTTATTGTTGGAAAATTGTTTTCTCTGCAAAAGGAAACGAAAAGGAACAAAAAATTGATTTCTTGTCTTTACGGCATTGTCCTTTTGCCAGCCGATGCTATTGGCAAATTTAATATGTTATCCCTCGCAATGCGTAGCTGTTGCTCGCTTGTTGTTGCTGTTGTTATTTGTTTGAAAAATATTGAATTTTTGCCAAAGGATAAAGGCAGCGATGGATAGCATCTTTGCCGTGTTGGCGCAAAATGAAGCAACTGCCAATGGCCAACGGCGCCAGCCACTGGAAAATTGTCCAGCATTTCGATGCGACTTAACCTGTTCACAATGTCCTTCTAGAATGCTGGCCAAGTCCTTGCCATCGCTTTTGCAGCTCTTTTGCGGTTAACTTGTATCAGCTTTTGCTTTTATTGTCTGCTTCTTGTTTGTATATGGGCAAACATGTGTTGTGTGTTTCTGCTCTACGGATCGTTCATTGTTTGTTAAGAGAGAGAGAGAGAGAGAGAGTGAGATAGAGAGAGAGAGGGAGCGACACAGACAGACACAGCCGCACACACCCATACAGATAAACAATTTATTTTGACCAAATTGAATTGCATTTAATTTGCTGCATTGCTTTCGCCCAACAAATTGAAAATAAATAATAATTCAATTTGTTTGACAGCTCTATAGAACAAAGCCAAGTTATGAGAGGCTATTTGAGCTATATATAAAAATATAAATATATATGTATATATATATTTTAGAGGCTTTTAATAATAACCTAGCTAAAAAGTAAAGCTATTATGGAATGCAAAGTTCTAAAATATAAAATATTAATAATAATAATATAAAATAAATATATATATGCATAATATGAATATTATAACTCTGTAATCTGCGCTTATCAAGCAATGGATTTTCATTGGATTTCTCCAGAATCTCTCAGAAAACTCCTCTTAATATTCGTTTCCTAACTTTACTATATCAAAATGTATTTCTAGTTTTTTCCCCCCTTTGATTTAAATTGCATAAATTATAAACTTGTATATAAATGCCTGTGATTGATTCGTTGTTGTTGTTTTTGTTTTTTTGCTGTTGCTTCTGCTTCAAAGAATTGCATAAATTTGCACTTGTCCTACAATGCTTACCTGCAAGGAAATTAGAAAAATAAAATCAATTTCAAATGTCAAATAAACCATTTTCTAAGTTTATAAATTTGTAGTTATTATAACAATTTAGTATAAAGTGTTAAATATGTAAATATTTTCATGCTTTTAATTGTTTAAATCAATGTTATAATTGCTGTGCATTGCCCCAATTCACCTTTGTCGTGGGCAACCTTTGTGTATTTAATTAAATGACCTAAAACCGCAAAATTTCTGTAATTTTTGGTCGTCTCTCATTTATTTTGCTGCAGCAACAACAATGAGAGCTGAAGTATGCAAGAAATGCCTCAAATGAAATCAATTAAGAACAAAATATTTGCTGCAAATAAAATCTATTTTAAAACGAATGAAAATATTTGCGCGTTTTTTTTTTTATTAATTTTTATTTAAAAAACTCAACCAGTTCAACATATTTGATTGTTTTTTTCTGTTTTTTTATTACTTTTTATTTATTTAAAAAACTCTAAAAAATATATATATTTTTTATTTCAACAAATTTTTTTCATATCGTTTGCAAAACTCATCATAAAAGCATTAGCGCCAAAAAAAAATATTTTTTTGTTTCACTGAAACTTGCACAATGCACATTTTAGCTGAAACGCTGTAGGCGCGGCTTAGGGGCGTGGCAGTGTGTAGTGGACGGGGCCAAAGCACTCATGTGAAAGCCCAAAGGGCAACACTGCAACAAACAGCGGCAAATGATGAGCGCCAAATAGAAAAAAAATAAATAAAAATCCAGAACTAAAGCTGCTGTAGGCAAAGCAAATGAATGACAACAAAATACCCTGTAAATGGCTAAATATAGAAATGTATTTGTAGTTAAAATTTATATTGAAGCCTATCATCATGCGCAGTATCAAGAGGCAAATGACTTTTAAATTCGAAATGCTGTGCACACAAAAGGAACACAGAGAGCAATGAAATTTTCTAACCAAAATAAAGGCAACACTTTAAAATATATGAAGAGCACACATACACAGAAAGAGAATGAGAGAGTGAGAGAGAGAGACAGACAAAGCGAGTCAAAGCTGGCAGAAATACATAAAAAATAATATCATGAATGCAATGACTTTTAATGTACAGTTATTGCGCAGCTGTCTGACGTGTGTGTGTGTGTGTGTGTGTGTAGCCATAACAATATGTGTATATATAGATATACATATATGTTTATATGTGCAAGTATATTTTTAATATTGCATATTTTTTTGGCGTTGCTTACATTACGCGCACTGCACAGCATGCCGGCTCCTGCTCCTGCTCCTGCTTCATCTTCTGCTCCAGCAGCAGCAGCAGTCGAGTCACATAAACGTAGCATACTTTTGAGCAGCGGCCACAGTGCATGCACGTACTTTTGCGTACTTTTCTGATTTTTTTTTTTTGCCTTCTTTCTACTTCTCCTTTTTTTTTTTTTTTGGTAAGCTCCATCAGCACTTTGCAGCGGCAACGACTGTTGCCCGTTGCACATACTAATAAGGCTAAGTGCCAATGACAAACACAACTGCACGCATACACAGTGACAGCACACACACACACACACACACGCATTACAAACATGGCTAGTTGAGACGACCGAACGAGCGACCCCCTATTCCTTTTGGCTCACTCAAATGTCGCGTCCTTCGCGTTCACGTTTCGCTTGGTCCTGCCACAGGCCCTGGCCACAGCTCGCTCCCAACCCTTGACAAACAAAAATTTCATGACTGTTGATGACCTCATAAGCATGCGTGTTTATTTCCTTTGTTGTCGCGTGTGCACAGTCCTCTGCTGTTCGCATTTCTAATGCCATACAATTTGTGCGATTTGCGCGAAATATCGTTAAACAAAATATTTTTGGGAAAATAAAAATACACTTTAAAGCATATACCCTAGGAATTATGATTGCCAAACTTATAACAAATTCTCATTTATTATAATATATATTATGATATTCAGACAAAGGCAAAGATTTTGTAAAAAAAAAAAATTGAAAATTGGATTAAATGTAGCAGAAAATTTGAAATATACTTATTTTCAATTGAAATAAAATATTTTAAAAATAATAAAAAAAAAATTAAACTATTCTCTTTATCGTGTTAAATAAAGTATATGAGATTAAAAATAAAAATTAAGAATGATAATGGAGCATAAAGTAGCTCTTTAACTTACTATAATATTAACAAAATTCTAATATGAATTAAATAATTAAAAAGAAAAATAAATAAATTAATAAAATTTATAGTTATAAAATTAATTATAAAAATGAAAAAATAAATAAATAAAAATATTATGAAATGAACTTAACTTAATAGAATAAAAAAACTACAAAATTAATTATAAAATTGAAAAAAAAAACTATAAAATTAATTATAAAATTAAAAAAAATAAACCTAAAACAAACACTTTATCATGAGATAAAAAAGAATCAAGAAAGATAATAGACCATACATAAAATTAAATTATAATATTTTTTTTTTATTTTCAATTAAAAAAATATTTAAAAATTCATAAACAAATACCTAAAACATAGTAAGCTCAGCGTTTTATTTTAAGTTTATGGATTTTATTATCTAGTCGCATTTATATACATTCAGCAAAACGAGATTCAGTCACACGCAGCTTTCTCTAGCCTATAATAAATATATACATATATATATATATATATATTTATTTCTTTATATAGGCGCGACGCGGATAAGCGCTAAGCATAAGTGAGCGCAACGTCGATCGATATTTATTCACTCGAACTATATATAGACTTATAGCAGACCAGCTGACACATGTCCAAGGCAGACGGCTCGTGGATCAATTGGTTTGTCAACCTGCAGTCGAGTGAGTTTCTGTGCCGTGTGCCCTACGAATATGCACGGGACAAGTTCAACCTGACGGGCCTGGAGGCGATGGTGGACAACTTTCATGATACGCTGGATGCCATACTCGAATCAGAGTTCGATTCGGAGTATGGCTTCGATGCGGACACAGATGCGGACCTGCCCGCAATGGCCGAGCAGGTGTATGGCCTGATCCATGCACGCTACATACTGACACGACGGGGCATCACGGACATGTGCGTCAAGTATCAGCGCGGCGACTTTGGCACCTGTCCGCGCATCCACTGCAACGGGCAGGTGGTGCTGCCGCTGGGCCTGACAGATCGCATTGGCGAATCGCACGTCAAAGTCTATTGTCCACGCTGCCAGGACATCTATGAGCCCGAAGAACGTTGCGCCCAGCTCGATGGCGCCATGTTCGGCTGCAGCTTTCCGCACATGTTCTTCATGCAGCTGCCGCACCTGCTGCCCGAGCCGCCCATCGAGAAGTATACGCCACGGTCAGCACAATTCATAGCTCACTCTCATTCTCTATAACTCATCTTTATCTCTCTGCAGCATCTATGGCTTTAAGGTGCATGAGCAGGCTCTCATGCCGCCTACGGACGCACTCAGCGAATCGGACAGTAAGGAGCAATTGGATCAGCTCGCGCAGGTGGAGCAGTTCAAACAGTTCGAGCAGTTTGAGCAAGCCGAGCTTATGCAAGGCGCCAACTGGACAAGCAAGCGACGCTATACGTTCACACTTGACTAGTTAAAATGTATTTCAATATTCTAAATTTGAAATTTTTAGGTTAATAAAGGCAAAAAAAAAAACATTTTGTTAGAAAATAATAAATGTGTTATTTATATTTTATTAATTTTGATATAGAGAATATAAATTTAAAAAATTTGAATTAATTTTAATTTATATTATATTAACTGCTATACAAAATATAAATAAATTAATATTTAAATTCAAAATTATTTATATTTTATTCATATTTTATAAATATTTAAATATAATATATAATATAAATAAATAAATATTTAACTTAAGCTTTTTTTATTTTTAATATTATTTAATTATTAATATTAATTATTAATATTATTTAATTAATATTATTTAATATTTAATATTTAATATATGAAATATAAATAAATAAATATTTGAAATGATTTTTAATTATACTTTATGAATTGATATATAAAATATAAATAAAACAATTATTAAATTGATATTTAATTATATTTTATTAATATTTGATATATTAAATATAAATAAATATATATTAAAATTTTGTTTATTTATATTTCATTAAATTTAATATATAAAATATAAATACATAAATATATAAATTCAATTTCATTTCTATTTTATTAATTTTAATATATAAAATATAAACAAATAAATATTTGAATTTATTTTTATTTATATTTAAACAATTTTAATATTTAATAATAACAATATTGCAGCTCTTAATGTTCTTTCTCATTTGCTCACTTGCTAACTCACAGAATTCATAGTTAAATATTTGCCTTAAGCTGCAGAGAGTCAGTTAAATTTTGAATGAGCCCAACGAGTCGCTTAAAATTAACTCGAAAAAGTTCTCAACTGTTTTTTTTTTTTCGATACTTTGTTTTTCTTTCTTTCTCTCTTATTTTTTGCACCGTTTGGCTTTCAAGTTCGAACAGTTTAGCAAGTTCCATCAATGTCAAAGTGATTGTAAGTTGGCGTTGTCATTTCTCCTGCTATTTATAGGCAGCTGTCAAATTGCAAATTGATGCCAGCTCCTCACGCCCGACTATCCCACTCCCATATATACACATACATAGATATACGCATACGTATGTGTGTGTGTGTGCCCGCCAGCCTAGGGCTCCATAATGCTTCACTTTGCAACACACAAAATATACATAAAAAATTTTTTTTCTTACTTTTATAATTTTTTTCATCTCTTTCTCTCTTTTTTTTTTTTTTTTTGGGTTGCAGGCCAAAAAGGAGATGCGCGTAGTTTGCCTTGCTGCTTGTCAAGCCATAAAATGTTATCACAAAAAGTATTTTCCAAGTCAGTGCACACACAAAAGTGCTAGACAGTGGCAGCAACACAATGAGAGAGCGAGAGAGTGAGAGCGAGTGAGACAGTTGTGTGTGTGAGACAGTGCAGTGCGGAAACGAGATGCCTGCCAAGCTTCAAAGCAAAAAGTTGTTGCAGCTCGATCTACACACACACGCACACACACACACACACACACACACAGGTTGAAAGTTACAAATAGAGTTGCTATAAAATTTCACATGCTTATCACGTGCGTTCTACCAGCACACACACACACACACACGTTGTCTCTTGCGCTGCCTGCCGACAGATGGCGCCACAGCATAGTGAACGCAACAAAAAAAGTAATTTTTATTATTTTTTTTGCAGACTGTACTCAATGCTAAACTCTTGACGCTCAAAAGCTGTGCATGGCTTGCTTTTATTAGCGAAATTGTTGCTGTTCTTATTGTTGTCAGCATTTTCACACGTCACACACACCTGGCATCCGTTATGCGCCAAGCTTAACTGTACCGCGAGAGTGCACAAAAATATTGCGTTCATTTGAAATTGTTTGGCGTGGCTGTTTCTGTTGCTGTTGCCATTGTTGTTATTGGTCGATATGTGTCCATTTTATTGTCATATTTATCAACAATCAGAGAATAACAAAAAAAAAAAAAAAAAAAAATGTTCAAAAGGAATATAGTTGTTGCTGTCTGCTTCATATTTTTTGGCTGTCTGTCGCCTGGCATTGACGCATTTTTCTGCCAAAAAAAAAAAAGAAAAGAGATTCGAGCTATGAACAATTTTCTGGCCAAAAAACAAAAGAAACCCCAACAACAGATATGTCAAAATGCCTAGCGCGAATTTGAAATTGGCTTTTCTTTCTCTCTTTCCTATTTTTTTCGTATTGGTTGTTGTGACAACGCGAATGCATTCAGCAAATGGAAAAGATGCGTGTGTGTATGTGTGTGTGTGTGTATGTGTGTGTGCCATTGTTGTGGATTGAACGAGTTGACATATTGCACAGATACGATAAGAGTGAAAAGCATCTCGGAGAGCACGAAGCCCCAAGTCATGGCAACAACAAAGCAAACATCTTGTGCAGCTCAGCCAAAATGTGAGCACCACAAATATTCACTTTCTCTCTGTGACATTGGCTTAAGGATATTCGAGTATGCAAAACCAAGAGATGTTACTCGAATCGAATGTGACTTTAATTTGAAAAATAAATTGAAGAGACAAATGCTAAATTGAGAGACAGCTCGAAGTGCATATCTAAAAAAGAAATTCTAGATAAATAAATATGAAATATGCTTAAATTTAACAAAAGATAATTTTTATCATTTTTTTTTTTTTTATTTCTTATTTATTCATTTTTTTTCACTCTTTTTAATCCTGCAATTTATTGTGAATTATTTTATTACACAAGCATACACAAGGATATATAGTTTAACGCAAAGCACAAAAAGCAATTCCATGTAAATATTTGCCCTTTCTCAATGACTCACCATGAGCTCACTAACAACTAAAAACTCGCAACGATAAATTTTGCAACAAATCTTTGTCTAAAACCTCATAAAAATGCAACAAAAATGGGCCAAAAGTGGCAAACAAAACTCAATTAAAATGGCTTAAAAACTAACGTGAAAACGCTAAAGAAACAAAACGACAAAACTTTTGCGCCTGCAACATTTTGCATTTGGCTGATAAGCCCAAAAGTCCGAAAAAAAAAAAAAACAAATAAATGAAAAAAATAAGAAAGAAAGAAAAAAAAACTGCAGACAAATTAACGCGCAAATTTTTGGCATTGAAAGCGGCATAGAAAATCTGGGGGAAAAAAAGAAATCAACAAAAAACCAGCCAACTAAATAAACACTGAAAGCCAGACAAACAGACGGACGGACGGACAGATGGACAAATATAGCCACAACTGGCGCAATGCAATATGGAGACTACGGCATACTTTTTGGCGCTGCACAAAACTTTTGCCATGGCATGACTGTGCGGAGAAGGGGTGGGGATGGGGAGGGGGAGGTGGAGCGACAGTGGCGGGGTGAAAAGTTAAGCATGTGTGTTAAACACACATGTGACCCAGAAAAGAAGGCACATCTGTAAATTGCGATTGTGCCGAGCAGCTTATTATGAACTGATTTCGGACTGGCAAGCGCCTAATGCTATGCAATAAACTTTGCTGTGGATTGGCACAGAAACACAATTAAATTAGCAAAGAGACGAAGAGCGAGATAGATACAGAGAGAGAGACAGAGAGAGAGAGTGAGTAGATACTTGTAATATTACATGCGAGAATAGCACTACTAGCAATACTCTAGTGTATTCAATTTACATACATATTTACAGCCATAAAATGGCTGCCGTTTAATGACGGCTCTTTGGCTATTCGAACAATTTATGCAGAGGCAAAACATGAAAATTTGATTTTCATGTAAATTTTCTACTTTTTTTTTGTTTTTTGTTTATTTTGTATTTTATTTCATATGCAGCAATAGTTGTTTGCCCAACCAGGTGCAATAAACCGAGTAACAGAGAGAGTGAGAGAAAGGGAGAGATCTTAACGGCCGCCAGCTGTGTATAGATGCGAGTCTATGGACTGACTGACCCCTTAATCTGCATAATTTGCGCAAAGAGCAAAAACGAGAAAAAAGACGAGGCAGATGAAGGTCCAGGCATTATAAATAGTCCAAGATATTTATTTGTAATGAGACTTGTGCCTGGGGCGGCAGCAGCATTTGCCATTGCCTGGTCATTGGCTGCTGCCCGGAAGGGTAGTTAAGAAACAGTTTGGGACTTTTGCTTTTTGTTCGATTAGAATTCTCCCTCTCTCTCACTCTCTCTGTGTCTCTCGCTCTGTGTGCTTGTGCAACAGCTGTTGAGGGTTCGCTGTTTTTTTTTTTTTTTTATTTGTATTTTTGGCGCAAAGTTCAGCCTAATGATGACGACCACTGAGTTATGTTAATGATAAGACCCAAGAACTTGATTAAAAACTAAAAAGCATCTTATGCACACTCAACTTTGGCTTTCACATCAATTTCAAGTCCGTTGATTATGCCCACAGTCCACAGCTGTTGAGGTCTATTTCTGGCTTTGGGTTCATTCAACCAACAGCTGGCCATATATATTATATACCACAAATGACATTTTATTATTTAATCAATTTGCCTGGACTGGCCCAAACACCATTAACTATATTTCCGCATAATTGAATTTATGATTCAAGTGCCCACAATTTATTATTGAATGAGCAAATATGACAAATGATTGTGAGGCCAAACGATTAACAAAGTTTTTAAATATAGTTATTTGTGTGCCCACAAAAAAAATAATGACTTTTACTTGATGACTCTATGAGACTGCGATCCTAAGTATTTTTATTAAGGAAAACAATTCCCATTAACTTTGCTGCTTTGACATGACTGTGTTTAGATGAAATATAGAATATTTTATATTAGAAATTTTTAGCTAAAATAAATAAAATAATATAATAAGAATAATTCTTAAGGGTTGATAATTTGGCTATCATTACTAAGTGAGTATTGAGTATTGAGATTGGGCAATGAAAAATTAAGTTAATTTAAATTATTTACTTAAGCTCAATGCTTTAATATTAAATAAAGCAAACAACTGAGAGAGTATATTAAATGCATTTGAATCTAGATTAAAATTATATAAAATTTTTTTCATATATATTATATATAAATATTATACTATAATTAATTATTTATTGTAATATATTTAACAAATTTTATATTATAAGCCTTTACAATATATTATATAAATCAATAAAAAAAATGTAAATTTTTTTATTAGTTATTATTAAGCCTTCTGTTTTATCAAAATTACTATATATAAAATATATATATATATTAAATATATATAAATTTGTATCATTAATTTGTATCATTTAGTTTATTTCTCTTCCATTTAACTCAAAAGACTTCAAGCCAATGTCAGCCATTAAAATGTTTTCCTTTAAATTAATAATAAATCACAATTTCTAGCCATTTATAGTAGATTCTTTTTCTGTCCATCTAGATTAGTATTCGAATTATCCTTATGTAGTACCTCCTGCTGTTTGAGGCTTTATTTGGAAATCCCAGAGCCATTTAATGCAGCTTTGCTTGGTTTTGGCCAGTCAGGGGAAGGCGAAATGAATTTCTCATGAGTTGCTCAGCTGTTATTGTCGCCGTTGTTAGCTCGAATTTCACTCCCCCCGTCTCTCTCTCTCTCATTCTCTTTCTATATATATGGCCATAAATATAGGGAATGGCAAAAATATATATCGATTGACCTGCACTTATTTGATGAAGTGGGACGCCAGGTGGACATTCCGACCTAAGCCTCGCCCTCTATGACCTCCCTCTCTCTCTCTCTCGCTCTCTCCCACGCTATTGATAGCTGTCACTGGCAGGACAGCCAACGTTTGATTGGCAGTGGAGGCGGCGGGTGTTCGATTTTATTGTCGCAATGAAACATAGCAATGAGTATGCCAAAGGGCGCTGCTAATAAGCACTAGACCGGCTTCTATCAGGTTTTCTGGTTTATTTTTATGTTTTTTTTTCTACTTCTTCTTCTTTATTTTTTTACTGTTTCTGTGCTCAGCTTTTGGCAGCTAAACTTGACAGGTGTTTGCTGCGGGGCGTGACGCAGCGCTGGACTTCCGTTTGCCAATTTTAAGTGGTTTAAAATACAGTCGACTGTTTAATTATGCAGGGCACAAGGCAGCGAGCACAATGCTTAAGGCCTACGGCGAAAAACCCAGCCGTAGACGTTGCCAGTGCCCCCCTCCCCCGCTTGCCCAGTGGCCGAAATCTGCAGGAAGCAATTACGTGGGCGGTGGCCTGAAAAGGGTCTGAAATCGGATAGTGGTTGAATGTGTGTGTGGGGTTTAGTTTAGCGACGGATTCTGAGGGGTGCGAGTGGTGCGAGTGACTCATGCAATTTACACACCCAACAAACATTTGACCGGGTGTTGATGACGTCAGCTTAGCGCCTGCGACTTACCCAGGGGGGAGGGGGGTGGGGTAGTAGAGGGTAAGGGTGAACATTGGCCAACAGCTAAGCACAAATCAAAGTCAAGCGAGTTTGTATTGGAGAAGGCGCTAAGGCAAATTCCAACTGGAGTCTACATAAGATATTCAAGACAATTGGATAGACTATAAGAGAGTGAGTGAGAGGAGGAAGGCAGACACAGAGACACAGAGAGGGTAACAGCCAATTGAGGGTTGCTCAAGAGATTTACATATGCGTGTGTGTGTGTGTGTGTGCGCCTTGAGCTTGAGTGATATGTTGAGCCTAAGAGCATTGAGAGTTGAGTCAAAACTGAAGGGTGTTGAAGAGTCTAAGTTAAGAGCTTGCCTCTGAATTGCTTATTTAAGGTATATATATATAGAGAGCTCTGTCGAGCTGTTGAAGTGATCCAATTAGCAGAGCCTAGGCAACATCGATCCCAACTCCAATTACAAAGTGTCAATAGGCCAGCTGCTGATGATGATGAAAACTAAAGTTTCGAGGCAATCACATTACTGGCAGCCACTGAGTTGCGTAATTTTCTAGTTTGCCCAGCCGCGACTTGTCTCGCATTCAACTTTAATTAAAAAGAATAAACTTTCAAAGAGTTTGGCATTGTGTCTGAAACAACTTTTGGCCAACAATAACAGTTCAAAGCACAACTGAGCCGCGCCTTTGACAGCAGCAATTTGACAGGCTGCCATCGTAGCCAGCAACAGAAACAAAAAATTTATAATAGAAAATGAAAGAACAAGTTGGCTAACGAGTAAATACTCTAATTGTTGTTATTTTTAAATGTTTTTAAAAAGTTGTCTAAATGCTGCCTTTATAAATTATAGAAATTATATAGAAAGCATGATCTATGATTGGTTGAGGCTTACTTTTATATATGTGAAAGACTTGATGAAATTATAAGCATTGATATATCTTATAGAAAATCAATTTAACAATTAATTAATGCCAACTTTTAGTTAAAGCAAAAATTAAACAAAAAATATATAATAATACAAACGTATATAAAGATAGTCAATAGAAACAAAAATCTGTATTCATTTTAACTCAATAATTATTTATACTATATAATGTAATTGTTACCAGAATATCACATTTTATGTATGTAAATATTATTTAATATAAGTAAATGTCATATTCATGAAAGATCTATATATAATATATTTTTGTTCTTATTGACTGACTGCAATAGATAGATAAATGTAGAAACTCTAAGAAAGATTCAGAGTCGCCTTAGCTTTTCAATTTTCACAAAGTTGAAATACCCGCTTTTTAAGCACACTTTAGAAAAGGTTCAAGAAATTCCCTCAAACGCACACCCACTGTCCCGTGTCAATTTAAGGGTTGTGACACTCTACGAAAATAGCGCCAGCAAAATAAAGAGAGAGTGAGAGAGAGAGAGAGAGAGAGAGTGAGTGAGCAGTCCGTAATTCAAGTGAGAATGTTAAACAAATTTGTTGATGATTGTTGGAGGGCAAGTATTAAAAAAAAAAAAGAAAAGAAGACAAGAAAAAAATAAAAGAAGCTTAAAAAATGAAATGACACCTTAACCTTTCACCGAATCGGGCGAGTATTGTGCCGCAATATATAACAAAAGCTGAGAAGGGTTCCGGATATGGGACACCAATTGAAACAGAAGAATGCAAGAGAGAAAAAAAAAAAGAAAATATTTATAATAATAATATAATACTATAAAAGAGCAACGGAAACCGGGCGAACCAGATCGAAGGCAGTAAATGCGACGAAGTGCGTCAGAGATTTATGAGCGTGTGCCCGGCTCGATGTCTTATTATTTATCATTTTATGCTCCTGCTCCAGCTGGTTTATCATCTCTTTGGCTTGTTCTTAGCATGCTAATTGTATGCGGCGTCTGCTTACGGGACATGTTCTCCCTTAGGCTCTGCGATCCGTTGAAACCAAGGCCCAAAACTCGAGTTACGTGTGGAACGTGCCGCATATTTCAGGTTTGCCTTTCACTCGCTTTTGCTTATTGAATTGCTGCGCATTTGGGACACTTCTCATTTTCTTCATCATATCCCTCTCTCTCTCTCTCTCTCTCTCTCTGTCTCTATGTACTGAAAGGCCCATCTCGAGAGGCATTCTTTGCATTCATGCGGGTAATTTATGTAAATTTATTGCGCCTTTATCTGAAACTGGGACTCTCGTTGAGGCGCGTTCCATTGGCGCGTGTTTGCTGTCAAAATATTGCGTTCTGGTGGCCTATTGCCGCGGCTTAATCAATTAATAATGAGAATGTGAATGACTGCAGATGTCATGAAGTAAAGTACGAGCATATCATATATGGTTATGAATATCGTATTGATACAGTCTGCAAAGAGAAAGTGAGCCAAAGAGAGAGAGAGAGAGAGAGAGAGAGAGATTTAGGGAGCGTGGGAGGTAGAGCTCCCTTCTGCTAATGATATTGATATTTATTTGGGCATTTGTAATGTCTAATGAAGTGAGCTATTAATTGTAGTGAAAGTATTGCCAAGGAATGTATCTAGATTGATCTATATTTTAGGAGTTTATTTTGTATATATAAATAGTTCCGTACGAGTATTTCTTCATATTTATTTACGAGTATTTCTATATATTTTTATATATATCAACAAGTATTTCTCCATATTTCTCTATATATCTACGAGTATTTCTCTAGGTCTAAAGTTTTCTCTATTAAATATATTTTTGCAATTCGTATCACTTCGAAATTGTTTTCATAAAAGTACTGAAAAATGTAAAACAAAAAAATTTTGTATTCCTAAATTGTATTAAAAATAAAATAAATAATATTCCGTAAGTGAATTTTGTTCTTCTATTGTCAAAAGCAATTACACATATCTTTTCCTATTTTTTAGACTCATTCATCTCATTCATTCATAAATATATTATTGCAATTCGCAATACTAGAAAGTAAAAGTATATAATAAAAATTGACATAAAAAAAAAAATAAAATAATTTTCCTAAAAGAATTTCTCTCTATAGGTCTACTTTAATTTCTTCTATTGCCAAGAGCAACTGTATCCAATTTTTTCTTAAATATATTTTTGCAATTCGTAATACTTGCAAATAGTATTCCATAAAACTGCAGTTAGTTCTATATCTAGTGAAATCTAGATATGGCATCAAATTCATAGTCCGGCATTCAATTACAAAATTAGTTTTTTTTCACGCAGTTGGCACGCTCTTAAATTAGACACAGTCGTAATCTCTTATCTGAACCTATCTGAAGTTTTATCGCTGTGGCAAGCACTCGCATTCGCTACTGCACATTTGCAGCTGTATTTACATTTATTGATCGCTTTTACCCTCATGTAACCAGAATTTGTACATAACATGCATATCATAAAGATATTGTGCTAAACCCCACAAATAACAACAAAAGAACCCTTAACCCGCCGCTGTGAACCCCATTTTATTTATTAATATGCCCCATTCTACTTTTCTCCCTCTGCCTCTCTCTCTCTCTCTCTTTCTTTCCTTCTTTTTTTTTTTTTTGTTTTGGTATTCGAGCATTTTGCCATTTGGTTTTATTGTTTTATTTGGAGACATTCGACAAAGACACCTCCCCGCCCCCAGCCGGCCGCACCAATAAAAGTCCCGAACAAACTCAATTACATAATAAAAATTTATGAACGCAGCAAAAGGGACATTAAAATTTTGCGCCTATCCAAGCTGTCCGAACTGGCTCTGTGCCCATTGGGGAATGTCTCACAGTGCTCTCTATTGATTTGTGCCCCTGTTGTTGCTGCTGTCGCTTAAGTCACATTGAGGAACATGCTCAGTACATCAAGTTAAATCCACAATCATTAATACATATGTGACTTTACTAGGGATTCGGTTTGCTATTGCTATTGGTATTTGTATTGGCATTGGTATTGGGGTTTTTTTTTTTTTCGAAACTGTTGACCCTCATTTATACGTATATTTCATGTAATTCATCTCAATAAAATGCGAAAAATCCGCACAGCAACAACAACAAATCCGATGGCAACTATAAAATATATGTAGGTCCAGTTTCTCAGCTTCAGTTTCAGTTTCAGTTTCAGCCGAAGCACTGCATAAACAACTGCCAAAAGATAGAAATCAACAACAACTGAGGGCAGCCCAACGTCTGCTGGGCGCGTGTCCCATTCCGGAATGGGTTGCCCTTTGACATCAAATAAGGTTCGGGGCACAATAAAAAAAAAAAATAGAAAAATAGAAAGCAAGTAAAGGAAAACGAACTGTTTGGGGTTGCAGGGGTTTAATTTATGCAAACACATGAGCTAGAAGTTGTAAGTAGTGGGCAGAGTTTTGCTAACAAACAAACTATGTTTATAATAAGCCGACTTGACCGACTCTCAACGCCAGCTGCTAATTGTGAAACGTGTGAACGACTTTCGCTTGACCTTCAAAACTCAACCCCTTTTTTGGTGGAAATAATATAATAAAAACTGAACTTGTTATCAACGCAAAATCAAACGAAAAACACACGCACTCACTCACGGTTATTATGGGGAAGACACACAATCGAAAAGATGAAATTCTAAACAAGTTTTTCATGAAATTTTTCGGGTTTCTAATGATTCGAGGCCCTGGGAAAGACAGTTCCAGGTTCAACCCTTGAGTTCCTCAGCTGAAAGATGCTAAGCATCCTAAGCACTCGCACAACAATATATTTATAAGCACATTATAATGCATTGTTGTTGCTGCCGGCCACTGGCTTGGCCTGACCTGACTTGGTCTGTTTCTGCCTGCTGTCCGAGTGTCCTTTGTCACATGCAGAGCTCAGCATATTAATGATGCCATGCATTGTCCAGACTTCTCAGAGGAGTTGAACTCGTGTTTAGTTTTCCCAACCCCAACCCCAGCACCAGCCCCAACCCCAATCAATTTCGTATAACTATTCGGCAACCCTTTTCGTCTGGCTGCTGCATATGCAGCACATACATAAATTAATTTTCTTGTTCGCTGAGTTTGATTTTCTTCGAGGGTTCGCCTTGGGTTCGTTAATGATGATCTGCATAAATATGCGGCTGGCAAACTTGTGGGCAGTCTGAGTTGATTTGTTTTAAGGAATTTCCAAATGATATAGCTGCTTCATATGAAATTCTGGTTTCAATACATTTAATGCGAACGTAGTCAAAATTCTTCGAATGCGGTGTGAGAATTTCAGTGTAATTGAAATTTGCGCCCTTTCTTAAAAGCTGATTAAATTACTTACAGTTATCTGAGTTGCATAAGAGTGTGAAAAGAGAGATAATGATTATTTACCTGCAAAGAAAAGAGATGGAAATAGTTAGTTATGGTTAGAGAATGAATTAAACTAATTAGAATAGTAAGAGTTACAAGCTATAGATATGCAGTTTACAAAAACTGCAAATTTAACAATCCTTAGTTGTAGAAAAAGTTAATAACTCAGTGGAACCCATGATTAGCTCAAAGCGCTTAGTTCTACTCGATTTGAAATGAATAAGACTAACTAAAAATTATATATTTCATTGTGATATATGATTGTGTTATTTATAGCTTATATGGTATACACTGTATATTAAAGGAAATTCTATACTTTTAGTTTATTTGTTTTTGAAAGAGACAGTTAACTGAATTTCTTTCAAGTCTGTCACCCTTATCGCAGCTAAACCCATGTTCAGCTCATAGAATTCAACATCATTGGATTCGTCACAGTGCAAACTATTTAGGCACATCAAATTTCGTAGTGATTTAATGGAGCGATGGATGTTAATTGTTATAGACATAACAAACTATTAAGCAGCGCATACAATAACAAAGCAATCGGGGTGAGTTTCAGCGTTCGCTGGATGGAGCATTCAGCACGTTAGCTAAACAGTTTACAAATGTATATAAATTGTTAGTGTATTTGTAGCTCACCCTTTGCACACATACAGACAATTAGACTTGAGTGGACGTCACACTTTAAATTAAGTCAAATGCTCAACAATGGAATGACAGCTCCTAAAAGTAGGCAAACAATGCCAAATGCCAGCAGAAGGCACTTAGGCACACACACACACACACACTCACGTACACAGACACAGACACAGTTAGACACACCTCAGTGGGCCATTAAATTTAGCTGGCCATGCAATGACAGTATCCAACAGATACAAGATACATTTCGGACTCGCGCTCACTTCAAGGCCATTAAGCGCGCGCGCACAAATAAACAGGCAAATAGCGAAATAACAAAACAGCAAAATGGGCTTTGAGCTGCCTGCCGAGGCGTCAGCGTGGGCAATTTTTAGCACTTTTAGCAGCCAAATCCAAGCAAACCGCAAAAAGTCACGTATCCAGCGGCTCGTGCAACCAGATGAGATGCCAGATGAGATGTTGAACCGTTGCGCAGCGATTCGAGAGATGGCAATGCCAGACTTAACAAGTCAACAAAATGCTCAAGTGTTTCAATATATATATATATATATTTATATATATATGTATGTATATAAATGTAAACGCAGCGCGAATATGTCAGATGCGTGCAGTGTAGTGTTGTGTAGCATAGTATTTGTCGCTTACCCCTTACCTAGCCGGCGTACTGCTGACTGGGGTCTTAAGTGAAACCCTTAAAGTGCCTGGCAACGCTAGCGACGGCGGCGCTTTAAGTGCTCAATGCGAGCACGTCGAGGGGTATCTAACTGCAGATGCACTGAGCGAAAAACTAATGTAATTAACTAGGTGCAGTTAGTATCTGATGTTGAAATGTGCATGAATAATTAACTACAATTTATAATTTTATTATTTGTAATTTTCATACAAATTTTGCCCAATTTTGTTTGTTTAATTAAATTTGGTAAGTGGTATATTTGATTTAATTAATTGGTTAGTAAATGCTTTAATATTGTGTGAGGTAATAGCTAAGCTAGTAATAATTAATAATAATCAATTCATAGAGAATTAAATAAATTATTGAATATATTTAATATTTGATTTAAATTCATAATAAATTAAATAAAGTGTAAAATATATTTGATTTATTTCAAATTAATTAATTTTATAATATAACACATAACAAAATATTAGTCCAAATAAATGAAATGAATTGTAAAATATATTCTATTTATTTGGACTAATATATTTATATACATTTTTTTATTTTTTCAATAATTTTTCTACTTTATTTTCATTTATTTGGACCAATGTAAATATATTTAAAAATAAAGAATTTGATAATTATTTCTACTTTGGTTAATTTAATTTTGTAATATGTGCAAAAAACAAAAAATTAATGTGTTTTATAATTTTTTGTACTTTTCATTAGAAATTTTCTCTAATTTTATAAAATTTAATCAATCAAATAAATTTGGAAATCATATCTAATAAATTAATTCCACTTTGAAATGTCTATTGATAATTTCATTTATTACTTTTAAATAAATCTTCTTTAAAATTGATTTATTTTAATTGTAATTGTCGCTAGAAATTTTAGCACATTTTTCTTTAATTAAATTTGCTAATTGTTTTTAATTAAATTAATTCATTTCTCTCTGTGCACACATAGCGCACTGTCTTTGGCCAACTTATGTCCCATATGGTGCAGGGCACAGTTCACTTGGGGCACCTCTGTCCCACTCCCACCCAAAGCGACCAATAGGCGAGCCTTAGACACACAAGTACAACAGCAACAACAAGAACAACAGCAATGAAATCTTAATGCCTTAATGGGCCACACAATCTAATTTACTTTTGTTTGCTTTGCTCCGGACTTGTGCTCTCTGTCTGTCTGTCGTCTGTTGTGTTAGCGTCGTCTCTGTCTATTGCTATTTCGCTGTCTTTAGTATAAATGATTTTCTGTATTTTTGTAGTTGTCGCTGGGTTTTTTTCTCTTCTTCTTCTTCTTCTGCTTCTTCATTCTGTGCGCTGGCTTTTTATCGCTGTTTTATGTGTGTGTATTTGTGTATGTGTGAGTGATTCGTTTGCTTTTAATTGTTGTTGTTGCTGTTGTTGTTGTTGTTGCTACTGTTGCTGTGGGTTTCGGCCGTTGCTAATGCCGTTAGCTTTGCTTTGCGAAATGTATAGCCGAACTAGTTGTTGTTGCTGTTGCTGTTGTTGTTGTTGTTGTTTCTGTTGTGCTAGTTGTTGGCTGTTGTGCTTCCTAATCCTATTAACAATGGCGGCAGCGTCGTCATCGCTTTTGCTTCGCCTAACCACGCATAGACCGACTATAAACGAGTATTTCTTTCCTTCATTCTTTCATTCTTTCAGTTTTTTTCTCTGTTTTTTTTTTTTACTTTTTTGCCATTTTACCGTTATGCCATGCGACGCCATTTTTCATATGGTCTTTTGTTTATTTCTAGCTAGTGCTAGCTAGCTCCTCTTTTATTGATTCTAGTGTGCGCTGCTTTTCAGTATTTTCTCGTCAGAGTATTTGTTGTTTTATACTTTGGCTAATTGGTTTCAAAGTGCATTGAACTCAATTAACGATATAGGTGAATGTGTGCAGATATAGATATTGATATAGAGTAGAAAAAATTCCCATAAAAGTGGTTCTAAAATATTTAAACTATTTCTTAAAGAGATTTGAGAACTAGTACATTGATTTTTCCTTTCAATTATACAGATTATACTTTTGGAATATTGATTTGTCTTGCTTTAAATTAAATTACTAAAGAGCACGTAAACAGTTTATAATTAATTTATAGATTTTGTGTCCCAAAAATATGCTTTATATCTCAGTCTTCTGATTTCTAATTATATTAATATTTTTTAAAATATATTTTTATTATTTAAAAACTAAAAATCTGCTTTAGAATTTCAACCTTTTTCAGTTTCCTCAACGATGCCAAATTTCATGTGCATTAAGTGTTTATTGAGCTCTGCACCTCAACAAAAATACTTATGAAAAAAAAAAAAAAATATCGAAAATATTTCATTCCCATTCACAATTGCAATCCCAACTGTCTGTGACTTCCGCCTCGGGGAATTTGAGATCTGTTAGGCCAGCCGACGTCTTCTATCATGTGCATTATACTAAAAATTTCCTACAACATTCTTGTGCAGCACAAAGACAGCTTAATCCCAGCTCACTATAAATCACACAGATGCACATACACACACACACACACAGACTGACGCACGCACACAGACAGTCAGAGAAAGAGGTAGTGTGAGTTGGAAGACATAGTAAGCTCCCGGGCGCATATCAAGTTGAGTTTAAATATTCTAGCATTTTTTTTTTCTATCCAACCATTTTTTTGTAGCACTTTTATTTTTTGCTGTTTTGCAAAGCTGAAATTCCCTGAAGCTTAACAAGTTTAAGTTGGCTGCAGCTCAAAAAGCTTGCAGAATGCCTTTTTATCTAACGCACACTCACACACACACACACACACACACACATACGAGCGCGACTCACTTTAGCAGCCATGTAAAATAGTTTTAAATTACACACCGAACAGCCCAGCCGAGCCGGGCCAAGCGCTCGCTGCAAGTAGCTGGAGAAATTCTAATTTAATTTTAAATTTGGCATACCCGAGTAGGGTGTCTGTGGTGTGCAAGGGGGTGGGGGGTGGGTGGAGGGGGCACACAGTCAGGTCTCGCTTAAAGTGCACGAAACTGTCTCAAGTTGTTTGCCATTTATTTATATTTCATGCAAATTAACTGCTGCAATAAATTGGCAGCAACACTTGCCGTGAAAGCAGAGGACTTGACAGACAAAGTGCAAAAGATTCACCAGCAGCAGCAGCAGGATATGAAGGCATTTAGAGTGATATTTAGCTAGAGTAAGAGCACAAAAAAAAAACCCTTTTGTTGGCGCCAGAGTTTTGACAGTCGCGACATTTTCAGCTTGTTTACCGCTTTTCAACTTTTTAGCCCTGCCAAAAAACAGACTTTTCGCTTCTTTCTTTTTTTGTTTTGCTCACCTGGCAAATGCTCAAGCTGAAAACTCTTTCGTCTTTTTCTCCAGCTGCCACATGTCAAAATCTGCGACAGATGCGTGTGAGTCGCAAATCTGACTTAACCCTTTCACTCTCACTCACACACACACACACACTCTCTCTCTCTCTCTCTGCTGTGAGAAGTTTGATGTCGCTGGCTTAACTAAATTAAAAACTATGCCCAAAAACTTATTTCGAGCTGCGTTTGCGTGAAAATCTTTTGCAAACTGCTAAAAAAGGTTAGCAAAAACTTTACCGAAATGTAGCTTAAACTGATTAGGATTATGTTAGAGAGAAAGTAAAGCTGCATATATGTAGATTTACTCTCCCCTTCCTCATTCAATTGCGACTCATGTAAGCTAGCCCTAGCTTAATATTCAATAGATGCAATTAAATTCCCACTCCTCTTCTCCTATTCAGTTCAGACACAAGAGAACTTTTGGAATCAGCGCATGTATATGTTTGTCTTTCACTCTTTTTTTTTTCCCAATTGTAATTTAGCTAATTGAAAAACGTAATACACCCGCCGGTCCACGTGATGCTAGGACTTTTTTTTCGCCTTTTTTTCTCTTTTTTTTTTTTGTTTTGTGCTCGTTGCGTTTTAGTGCATTGCGTTGCTTAGCAGCAAGAGCAAGCTGATGCCCCGCAGTCGCTGTCTTTGGCTCTTACAACGAGATATTGTTGTCAGTTGGCTAAGTGCTTTGGACAGCTGCTTGTCCAGTTATTGACAATCGATTAGCTGATTTGTCTAATTTTTAAAGGACTCATGAGACCAGATTTTTATTGAATATAAAGCATATGCTGACTATAATAGGCAAGCGCAGCTGCATTCAAGCTACACAAAATTACTGTACATTAAATCAATTACTCAACACACACACACACACACACACACACACACACACACACACACACACACACACGAAGGCAAACTGTGTGCATGTCGCTAAAAACTAAATTAAATTAGAATAAAATGGGCACACACATAGAGGAAATAGAGTAAACTACAGCTTAATGGAGAAACTGGCAACTAAATGAAATCCTTGACTGTCTGTCGAGCATTTGGTATTTATGCAAACCCTGGCAGGACACGGCTCGCCCTGCTCGCCCGGCTCGCCCTGCTCGGTGACCTACACTTGGCATTTTAGTTAATTACGAATGCCGTGCATGGGAAGCGCCGCCAAAAAAAAATTAGAAAACAAAAATGTGCAAAAATACTTGCCACAAATTGTTAACCAAAGAGAGAAATTGAAAAAAAAAAATAAAATAAAATGGAGAAACGAAAAGCAAAATAAGGTAAATGGCTTGCATTTGGTTGATTGTGGCGCGGACTAATGAAGATTGCAGTCGAATGACAGCTGTCACATAAGCAAACACACACACACACACTCATGCCTTAAAGCCAGCTGCTTTAAGCTAAAAACGGGCCAATGCACATTTGGCCTCTGCTTTGACTCTGCACTCTGATTACTTTGCCAGAGAGAGAGAGAGAGAGCCAGCTAATCATTGACATATTGTTAACTTTAGCCATAGTAGCTGCTGCTGCTTCTACTGCTGCACTTTGTCAGTTTTATCCGCAACCACAAAGCCGCACTAATAACTTGCATAACTCCGTTAAAAAAAAAAATAAATAAAAAGAAGCGCACCCGGCTAGCACTTGTATTAGTATTATAATGAGCGAGCGCCTGCAAGTATGCTTTGGCTTTTTAACATAATGGCACTCGGACCAAAGTCCTGTGTGCTCGTCCTTTGTCGCTGCTAATTAACTTGTTGCGTCGTTTAATTAGCCCAGCTACTGGACTAACAGAGAAAAAAAATCACCCCGACTATACAAAGCTAAATCCATGAAAAAAAAAAAACGTTTGCGCTTAACTGGCTGCAGTTCATTCCTTTTGTTGATTCTGTTTTTTTTTTATGCGCATTTTTATCAGTTTTTTTTTTTTTTGTTTTTTGCTATCTTGTGGCTGGCGCATGTAAATTATGAACATTATACAAATAGCACAAAGTTTTTTAATTAACCAAGCGTTAGTGAGTCACTTCCCCTCTCAGCACACACGAAACTATCGAAAAGCTAAAAGCAAATGCAAATAAATTTAGCATAGATATTTATTACGGCTAAATGAGTACGAAAAAAAAAAAAAAAAAAAAAAGAAAACAAAAATTGAGACAGAAAAATTGCAATTTTCAACTCAACTGACACTTGGCACATAAATCGAAACGGATACAGATACATATTCAGATACATGCAGTTGCTGAAATGATGAGGCGAGGCCAGCGTAAAAATAAAATTTGACTGAATTTCATAATTAAATTGCCCAAAAAGTGGATCACATGCTGTGGCATATGCAAAGGCAGCCAGCCAGATAGCTGTATAGTCAGACAGATACGCACATTCATTCATTCACTCATTCATATATTCATTTATTCATATGCCACACGGCAGTTGCAGTTGCCTTTGCAGTCAAGTAGTTTGGAGTCAAGAAGACGCTGCGCTCTCCCGGCTAGGCACTTCTATAAATAATTGCAAGCGAATTTGTCAAGCGTGTCAGGCATGCCAAAGGAACAGGCCAAAATGGGGGCGTGGCAGGGCAGAGTAGAGCAGGGCAGGGCAACAGCTCTGCTGTCGCTTTGGTTCTGCATTCGCTGCGACAAATTTGCGATGTCTTCGGCTTGGGGCCTTGTGGCATGCAAAGTGCGGCAGCTTGAGTGCAAATGTTGCGCCATTATGCTCTATGATGAATACAAGTATCTTATAGATACTCTACTCTATATATACCCACACATACATATACATATATATGCTAAAGCAAAATGGAAGTCGCAAGTGAGCAAAAGGCAAAGAGTCGAGTCGAGTCGAGTCGAGTCGAGCAGCAGCAGCAGCAACATCAGCTACGTGGTGGCAATTAGTTTGGAATTTTCCTCACTTTTCAAAAAGTATTTAATTTGAGTGTGCGAGTATGTATGTGTGTATGTGTGTATGTGTGTAGTATATAAACTTTGCATATATAACGTATATTAATAGAGTTCTTTAACTAGCTATGTGCTTAACTAATCACGAGCACAAACTTAAACTGAAAAGATATTTTACTATATAAAAACTGTTGGACTAACAAAATGCTTGAGAAGTATAATATTCTCAAAAGCTTATAGCAAAAATGTTATGCGTTAATTTTAATATTTGTTGTATTTTAATATTTAAGATTGTTGATCTTAGCTAAAAGTTAGCTGAAAGGTTGGCTACACGGTGCCAATAAATTAATATAAATTTCAATAAAATAAAAAAAAAATGTATGGATTTGCATAAATATTCAGTTTCCATGTTATTTGCAGCCTTAATTTAAAATACCTTAAACTAAAATAATACTTGAAATGGGGATTTATTTGTTATCGTTTAAGATTCAAAAAAGTTTGTTCTGAATTACCAAACTTAAATGGGCTTAAGTTCGAATTTTAAAAATTATATTGCAAGGGAGTTTTATTGCACTGTTGCAATATTGAATTAATTTATTTTTATTTTATATTAATTAATAATATAATATTATTTTACATATTATATTTATTTATTATTTATCTATAAGGGAATATATTGAAATAATTTTCTTTTATAATTCATTTTTACAATTTTTAAAATTTAATTTTTATAATTTATTTTTAAATATAATTTTTTTTTTAGATAAATAATAATAAAAAGTATTTTAAAACGTAAAATTTAATTTTTATAAATATCTTTAAAAAAAAACTAATTATAAATAAATATCTTTAAAACTACTTTTTTAATAATAAATTTAAGATATTATTTATAATATCTTACGATTATCTTTTTGTAAATTGTTTTTTTTTTATATATTTTTTCTTTTAATATTTTTAAAATATTAAATTATATTTTTTATAAAGATTTAATAATTAAAAAGCTAATATTTTACATCTATTTAAAAAAAAAATTAATAAATAAAAAATAAAAATAAAAAAATATATATATTTATATATATATTTAAGAAATATTAAATCATACTTTCCATCAAGATTTTAAAATGAAATAAGTATATATTTTAAGTATATATTTTAAAACCAAATTTAAAAAATGTAAATAAAAAAGTGATTGCTTAATAATATATATTCATATATGCATAAAAGGCTGAAAGCACAATTAAGTTGGCAAACATTTTAATTATCGATAAGTTGATTTAATCTGCGACGCTTGAAGCTTTGGTTGCTTTTTGCTCCCGCCTCGCTTTGATCCTCTTTTTGGTTTTACACAATTTGCCAAATTACATTTAACAAAACATGTGCGAGAGGGTCATGGACTACGCAAGTCCTTTCTACATTTTTATTTATTTTTGTTTTTTATTTTTATTTTATTTATTTTTTTTTGGGAGACTAGCAATAAATAACAACAACGAGGACTAGGAGTAGCTGAAGGCCAAGCGTTTTGCCGTTGCTTTTTAATTTGTTCCAACTGCGGAACACAGCCCTTTCATTTAGGTCCAAAAGGGACGCGTTCTGCGGTCAGATTGCCCAGTGGATGTGCGACGCCGAGCTGGAGTCAATGCGTCGTCTGTCTGGCTAAACGGGGCCACCTGCAGGTTGGACTCCAGCCAGCCAGTCAGCCAGCCAGCTAAATATACTCCCTCGCCAACACGCCCCCAGCCCCTTGAGAAGCATTTTGCGTGCTTTTTGCATTTTTTGTTTGTTTATATTTTGCACCCTTTTATACACAGTTTTTTATTTATTTTTTTAGCAAATTTTTTTTTAGTACTCTTCACTCTCTCTCTCTCTCTCTCTGTGTGTGTGTGTATGTATTTGTATGCGGCCGCTCGGTTTTCAAGTTTTGTGGCAGTTTTGCGTGTTTGCTTATAATTTTGTTTGAGTTGCATTGCCACGCCCACTAGGCAGCATACAACGCCCACCCAAACGACAGCCAGTGCAATAGGAACCACCAAAAACTACGCGACCGGCACACAGCAAAATTTTGTAATTACTTTTTCATGCAGCAATTAAAAATGGCGTAAATAGCAGAAAGTGGGCGACCAAAGCTGCAGATAGAGCAGGATATAAAGAGTGGGAGAGAGAGAGAGAGAGAGAGCTGGACTTGCTTGCCGAAAAGTGAAGTTTTATTTTAGCTGCTATTTTAAGTGGTTTTTCGCCTGTGTTTTCTATTTTTATTTATTTTTGTTGTTGTTGTTTCTTTCTGTTTACAACTTTAATTGAGTTAACAGGAAGTGTGAGAGGCAGGAGGAATGGCTTGAGCAGGAGGGCCGGGACAGCTGGCAGTCAGTCAGAAATAGGAAATTAAATTACACAACTTGCAGTCTATTGATTTTGATATTAGCCGTAATAGAAAATTTAAGAGCCGACACATATATATATATCGTATATCGATATCTAGTATTAAAAATCTATAATAATTCGTATTTAATGACATGCATAATGAAAGGCTCGTTGTTGTTGTTGTTGTTGGCAGCGTCATTAGCGCAAATTACAAGCAATTAAATACGCGCACGCCCACACACACACACAAGCCAGCAAAGGCAGCTTGTTATCATAGAGAAAGAGAGGAGTGAGAGAGAGAGAGAGAGAGAGGGTAGCAAGTCCTTGGCATAAAAGAGCCATTGCAATGGGCAAATGCATTAAATTAATTGAAAGCATTAAACGCAAACAATTTAGAAGCGCGTGCAATACACTGCAAATGCTCTTCATAGACTCAGCCAGGAGTGTATGAAAGAAAGAGAGAGAGTGAGAGTGAGCGAGTACGAGTGGGAGCGAGTTAGCTACCTTTCCATTAGGGGGCTGGGCTTTCAATCAATTTGCAATTACTTAAAGTTCATTGAAATGCGCTAAACACGAAATCGTCATAAAAATAGAGTTCTCGCATTCGCCACTAAAATGGTAAAAACGAAAATTGTGCCATAAAAACGTGCAGCACGACTAAACTGAAACAAAATAGAAAATGTTGCATAAATAATTGAGTGACTCACACAAACACACACACACACACACACACACACACATGCATGTATGTGCGTGTGTGCACTACTTATGTTGTGGGCCCATGCACATGTGTCGTATTCCCCATGGAAATCAACATAATATCAAAATAGCCAACCAACATCACTTAGCTGATATGGCTCAAAGCCTGCAAACTGCATTTGGTGGTTGCTTTATGGCCATCAAGATGAAGCGTAGTAGCTAGAACTTGTTAGGGGAGCCACGCAGCCAAGCAGCCACTCCGGCCTCTTATTGACACGCAAAGTTGTGTAATGCAAGTTCATGTATTTGGCTAATGCGTGTTTCGTGTAAATTCATCGCGAACTGATTGCGCGCAGACAAGACAACGCAAGCCACAAAATCGAAGCAAGCAGAGACATGACTTCAAGATGGCCAAAAGACGTCTAAATGTTATGGCCAGGCCAAGCATTTTGGGCGCATTTCGTTAGCGCTCCTCAGAGTGCTCAAAAGTTATGTTATATGTTTTTTTTTTTTTTTCAAATAAAATTTATTTGTTTATTTAAGGCAAAGCTCATGAAAAGACTTTGAAAATTGAATTTTTTTGATACATTCTTTTATTATGTAATCAATTTATTGAGCTTCTAATTTAATCTTGGCTTCATTTAATCTGAAATTTAAGGCTTGAATTGTCTTTGGTCATTTATAAATTAAAAATGTTTCCCTTTTGGAACAGAGCATAAAACTAAATTGTTTTTATATAGTATTTTACAGTGTGAAGCGAGAAGCTAGAATCTTTAAATTAAATTTGTATATATCTATTTATTATTTATTATTTTATATATCTACTATTTTTGTATTTGAATTTATAAATTATAAAATAAATTGTTTTTATACTAAGCGAAACGAGTGCGAGAATCGTGTCTATTAAATTTTACTATATTTATTATATTAAATTTTACTAATTTTACTATTAACTGCAAAAATATTATGTATTTATTTATTTATTTTATTTTATTTTATTTTTTTTCATTTATAAATTATAAAATAAATATACTAATTTACCGTGCGAAGCGAGTGTTAGTCTTTGGAAAAAATGTAACAATATTTAATCTTCTTTACTTTTATTATATACTGCAAAAATTTCCTTTTATTTATTTTTATTTGTAAACTGTAAAATAAATTGTTTTTATACTAATTTACACTGTGAATCGAGTACTAGAATCTTTAAAACAAATTTAACAATATTTAAAATTCTCTAGTTTTATTATAAACTGCAAATTTTTTAGTTTTTTATTTATTTATTTTTCTTTTTAATACGTTTTTTTTCGGAAAGAGAATGAGAAGGATTTAATATATAATAATATAATAATATATATTATTAATTATCTAGTAAATAGCCTTCATTATGAATAATATTATAAAAAAAAAAAAATTATTCAAGCTAATAGTAAATAGAATTTATATAATAAAATTAGACTGTTGAAAGTACACATATATTTTACTATATTTACCTATTGATCTCTATATTTTAGACTCAAATTATATACAGTATTAAATTATATTATATATAATTTATATATTTGTATACCGACATAAGTAGTAAAGTAGAAATGTTTTCAATTAAATTTACATTTATCTGCTGATCTCTAGAGCTTGCTTAGGCTTGACTTTTAAGTTATAGAGAGAAAATTGAAATAAATAAAATTTCTAACATGTGTTTCTCAAACAGCTTTAGTTGAATAGAAAATAACACACCTGCTGCCATTAGGCCACATATGTCTATCAATATTTTAGCCAACATCTATGGCTCTCACACTTTTAGTTAGTTTGACGAACTGCAGAGGCCTAATTGCTTAGCTACAACAGCTGCTTAAATTTCAGCTAATTTGCACTAATTCAGTTGCTAACACACTTCATCTTAGGCCCGACGCGATTAGCACACAAAAATCAAAAACAAAATGCCCGAAAAAAAAATGGAAAAAGAGAAACAAAAATCGGAATGAGAATTTTGCTTTGTTGTGGCGCCTTTTGACGCTTTGCCAGGCAAATTTTTTGTGCCTCAACTGGATTTGTTGCCAATGCTGCTGCCGTTGTTGTTGTTGTTGTTGTTGTTGTTGTTGTTGCGCCTACAAGGATAAACATCTAGAAAGGCGCTTTGCTGCATGTAAATGGAAAATAAGTTGCCTTTCCCTCTCGCCCAACCGCCTCCTGCTGCCCAGCACATTCACTAATGTAACGCGCTACTTTGTTGCCTGCCAGCCAACCGCCCATCCGTCTGACTATCTGTCTTTCTTTTTTTTTTTGTTGTTGTTGTCTGTTTCATCAGCCATTTGCTCTGTTTCTCGCTTTTACCTTTGCGCATTTTAGTTGGCTGTGCGCTTTTTGTTGGCCTCTTTTGTCTCAGGTTTTTGGTTTGGGCTTTGCTTTGCGCTGTTTTTGCTTTGTTTTGTTTTGGCCAACTCTTGCCATGGCAACGCGTTAAATAATGCTAACGAATGAGCCACACACACACAGACACAACCGCACACATACACACACACACCCTTAGACACGACTGTTAAGTGGATTCAGCGCACCACCCAAAAAAACAACAGCAACAACAACAACAAAAGGAACCCTGCTGCTGTTCGTGTGGCATTATGCCACACAATACCAGGTAATTATATAATTTTATTTATAGCCAGATAAGTGTGGCGAAAATGCAATTAACGTCTATATGGCAGGGCTTTAAAAATATACACACTGCATACTTATTCGGGGCGGCTTTAAGCCGCACAAGCAAAGCGCACACACATAACTTCAATTATGGCAGCCACAAAAAGTTCTAGCAGCTCCAAATGCAATTTATTCATTTGCTTATTTTGCCAGACAACAACAACAACAAAAAAAAAAAAAACAAATAAAAATAAATATATAAATTTATTAAACTATAATTCAGCAGGAGTAGCGGAAAAAGCACTTTGCAACTCACACCTAGAGGCAGAGCCGCTGGCGCCAAAGGCGACGAAATAAAGAGAAGAAAAGTGGCCAAGGCGCGACGCAAACGAAAAACAAATAATAAAAAAAAAAAAAAACAACAACAACAACAGTTGCTACAAAAAAAAAGAAGGACAATGCAACAAGGCACCAGCAGAGGGACGTGCACACATACATAAACATAGCATAGAGCTGGGCTGACAAAAAAAGAAAAGTAATAATAAAACATGGCCAAGCCAGGGCCAGAGTACTACAACAATAAGGAATGCGACGTCCTGGCAGGCAAATACTAGTAAATACTCGCCCGTCGTATCCTGAATCCCTGACAGTAGCTTTTACTGCTGTTGTTGCTGCTGCTGTTGTTGTTGCTGCTGTTGTTGTTGCTGGTTGCTCGCGTGCTCGCGAAAAAGTTTTGTTTGCATGTCTGCGGTACATTTCCGCGACAGGCACAGCCCAGCCAAAGCCCATATGCCCATACAAGAGCTACATATCAAACTTATATATAAGTAAATATATATATATATATATATATATATATATATATTGTATAAGCCATAGACCATGTCCTGACAGCAATAAAAAGTAAGGAAAACTTGCAACACGGCGCTAAAACTGCTGCAAATTATAGGTTAGAAGGCTCAAACGAAAATTATATACAGAGCAAGCAAACAGCACGAGCAGCTGGACATAGTTCGCTTGATTTTATGAAAAGGGGTTAACTAAGGGGTAACTAACTACTATGGGGTAACTAAAGTAAGAGTGTAAGCAAGAGCACTGAGAGATATACATAGATAGAGATATAGCAAACGTAGCTCAGCTGGATCGTGAACATTATGAGAATTTAGAGTTACGATGAAAGATAGATGTAAAATGAGAGTTTAATTTGATTGGAGTAAGAATAAAATAAATTTAAGAAATTGCAGAATTAATAAATAATATATAATTAATAATAGTTTAAATAATATGATAATTTAGCAAATTTAATTTAAAATATAATAATAATATATACTATTTATTATTATTATTATTATTATTATTATTATTAATTACTTAGTAAAAAAAAGTAAGGAATACAAATTTAGGTAAAAAGTTAAAAGAATTTTCATATATAAGTAAACAATTTAAATAATATGAAAATTTAGCAAATTTAATTTAAAATATGATATTTATTATTTTTATATATTATTTAATTACTTATTTAAAATTATTTTGGGTAAAGAATTTTCAGATTTTTCATTATATAATATTAAAATTTAGCAAATTTATTCTATTATATAAAATATTTATTATTGTTATATAATATTAATTACTTATTTAAAAAACAAATGTAAACAAATTTAGGTATTATTATTATTATTATTATTATTATTATTATTATTATTATTATTATTATTATTATTATTATTAATATAATTAATTAATTATTCATGGAGATTATTTAAATTAAATAATTATTAAAAAATTAAAATAATATAATATATAATTTAATAAATTTTAATATTAATACATTTAATAAACTATTATAATTAATCAATAAAAAAAATTATTCATATGTTCAGGTCGTTTATCAATGACGAAATTTCTGTTGTTCCTTCTGAAACTCTTATTAGCATATTGAGAGTAACTCATTTCTCATTTCTAAGGCGAAAATACTTCATATGCTTAAAAATAATAAAAAAAAATTTGTTAAAATATTATATAGATGTATTCGCAACTTAAATATTCGAACTTTTCAATCTACAAATCTAGCAGGATATCTTAAGTTTTCTTAAAGGTTTCAGCTTGAGATTTCACTTACTTAACTCTGCTAGCCTGTATTCATTTATCTTTCCGCCAAAAGCTCCTGCTCAAACTCAACTTATTTTCAAAGTTTTCTCAATTGATATAGATATATTGATAGAGACATGTTATCGTTATCGATAGTACGAAGCAACTGCAAGTGAATCAAACTTTACACAACTTTGCTCAAGTGCTCAAAATACGGCATCAAACTTGAGAGTGTGCGCAGGGCAAACTGTTGTAATTTCTCACTAATCTAATGATTGCATTAGATGGGAAGTTCGCTAAACCTGAACTGAACTGAACTAAACTGAACTGAGTCGTCGTCGTCGTCGCCCCCCTCTTGAAACGTTCAACAAAAGTCAAACGACGCCTTTGACCCGCTGTGACCACAACAGAGCAGAACAAAGCGCAATTCGTGTTTGTACGCGACTTGGAAATGTTTTTCGACCTGCACTGACTACTGTGGAGAAAGGGCACAAATACAGCCAGTATCTGTGTAGCGAGCCAACCGAAACGTAGTTCGCAACTTCTAAAAACTACCCACACACACACACACACTCACACACACAGACAGCGTAAGTAAAGTGACTGACTGGCGCCATAATGTCGCCTCGTCCCTTGTTCTGTGTGTGTGGCACGGCGTGTTGTCTACTGCCATACAATGTGGCGCTTGTGTATCCCTTTTCACACACCAGCAGCAGCACCACCACCCAGCACCACCCAGTTGCCCACCTTTATCATGCAAGCCACCACAAAACCCTTATACCTAAGCCAACGCGCTTTTTATTGCGCTTGAGTTCTGCTTTGTGTTGTGTTGTGTAATATATGAGTGTGCGTGTGTGAGTGTGTGTAGTAGTCGTAGTTGTTGTTATTGTTGTTGTTATTGTTGTTGTTATTGTTGTTGTTGTTGTTGTTGTTGTTGTTGTTGTTGTTGTTGTAAGTAATAGTGTTGAGTGTTATTTTGCAGTGTCTGCTCGCTGTGTTTATTTGCTGTTAATAGAGGCAAATGCTCAGTTCGCTGTTTGCTTTAATAGACAAATATATGGATGTATATATATTCATATGAAGTTATATACAGAAAAGCGAGAGAAAATCATATTCTATAGCTAAAAAATTATGTTTTTTTCTATTATTATTAAATAATAAATGTAGCATATTGGCTTATATGCAAAAAGTCAATGTGGAATGGAATAATAATAATAATAATAATAATAATAATAATAATAATAATAATAATATAATAATAGTAATAATAATAATAATAATAATAATAATAATAATAATAATAATAATAATAATAATAATAATAATAATAATAATAATAAAATAATAATAATAATAATAATAATAATAATAATAATAATAATAATAATAATAATAATAATAATAATAATAATAATAATGATAATAATAATAATAATAATCAAAATAATAATAATAGTAATAATAAAATAATACATATATCTAATTTCTACTAAACAATTAATAAATTCATTAGATATATCTGTTTACCTAGCGAGCACATTTCATTTATATATATATATATATTTTTTTTTTTTCATATATATTTTTCACATAATTTTTAACCATTTTTTTTTTTTCATCTGATAGGGCGAGTCCTTGTCGCAACGCTTGTCTATTTATTTATTTTCATTTTGTTCTGGCTACATGCTCGATAAACATCGCGTTGCCAAGTCGGAAGTCCTCTGACAATGACAAGATTTACAGCACCCCAAAGCAAAACAAAAATATACAAAAAAAAAAAAAAAGAAATCAAACCAAGTAAAGTATCTAAAGAGCAGGAGGGGTTAGAGAGCGAGAGCGAGAGTGAGAAGCGGCCCAAATCAAAGGCTTTGTGCCATAATAATCTGGGACCACATTTGAGATTTCAATGAAAGCTGCCACATACACACACACACACACACACACACACACACACACACACATACAGAGACACGCACATGAAAATGATTTATTTTCCATGTCGATAAACGAAAGAAAGCGAAACTTGAAACGTTACCCTCCCTCCCTCCCTTATTGCAACTTGGTTGAGCTCACTTTTTGGCAATAGAGCTAGGGCCAGAGTGTAGCGAATGGCGCATAACATTTTCCACAATAGATTGAGCATTTCCGCTGCCAGCATGTTGACTCTGTGTGCGTGGAAAGTTTTGGACACGAAATGCTGAAGAGCGAAAAGAAAACGCGCTCGTACGCCGGCAAAACATGTGTAGAAGTTTAATTTAATAAGTTTTCTTAGGTTATAGGATATGTTAAACATGCCGATATATATATACGATATATTTTGCACAACACGCCTGCAGGCTGAAAAAAAGAAAAAAAAAAGGTCCAAAAACATAAAAGCAGCCAGACAAAGGAGAGAGAGTAAAAAAAAATATATATATCCACAAGTTTGGCTTTTTCTTTCACCCCTCACATGTTGCTAATTTTATTTGTTGTAAAGTTTTTTTTTTTCATTCTTTTGGAAGGTTGTTTTTGCTGATATTTAAAAAAAAAAAAAAAAGAAAGAAAATACAGCCTTTGCTGCTGCTGCTGCTGCCAATGGGGGTAACATAAATCATGCGTAAAGTTAACCTAAACTTTGACATGGGAGGGCGTGGTGGTGTTGTTGCGTATGCCACATGTGTTGCATAATTTGTAAATTTTTAGTGCCTGGGTGTGGTGAGGCAACAACATCTTGGCGATTTGTAAGCGCAAGCATCTTTGGCTAATTAAATAGCTTTTCGCTTAGACAGAAGCTGTTACAAAGCAGTTACAACAGGGTTGCCAAGACTCATTAATAAGCCGCCGACTGTGCTTGTTCGCAAGTTCGTTAGGCAAATACAAAAGACGACGAAGAGAAAGAGAGTGGGAGAGCGATAATAGACAACAGACAGAGCCGGAAGGGCTGGCCGAGGGAAGCTAGTAGCTCAGGACACTAGAGAGTTGCCGCAGCTTCCTGCGAGTGCGGCTGACAAGTGGCCCGGGCAAAGTGAATCAATTTTGGACCAATCAAATAATGGCACAACTTAGATCTGTGCGTCTGTTAAGCTAATTGCTGGCAGGCAGCATTTCATTTGTGTGTGTGTGTATTCCAATGCCTGCTTTATGTTCCTTTGTTGCCTGGCCAACAAAAGACTCTGTCACGGAAGCCCATAAACGTTACGCATTCATCAAAGCTCTGCTTACCCTTTTCTTCCGCTGCTTAAACATTTTTTTATTATTATTATTATTTTTTTTTTTTTTTTGTGCCCTTTGCTAAAAGCGAAAGTGTTGATTTCTTCTTTTCGACCTGCGGCAGAAACAGGTGCATCCTGCTCAACTTTCAATAGACGGCGAACAACATACAAAAGATAGAGCTAAAGAATGAACCTTGAAACTAAATCAAAGCAAAAATGCAAAAGTATTGAAAAAGTGCGTAATGGATGCGACCTTGCCTGCTGTTTTTTTTTTTTCAATTCCCTTTTCTTATTTTTTTTTTATAAATATCTTTTCTTGTTGCGTAGGCTGGCGAAAAAAAAGAGCGTGGGAAAAGTTGGCCTCAACGTGAAACGGCTGAAGCTGAAGTTTATTTTTAAATAAAAGTGTTGAGCATATTTATAAATTTGCAGTCGATAAAAAAACTTGAGCCTGTAGATCATTAAAATAATCAATTTGCTTAAAGTTTTAATTGCATTAAAGTGCGAAGATTTAAGCTGAGAAAGAATTAAATTTATAAGAAAATTAAAAAAAAAAAAATTAAAACAATAGACAGAATGAGTTAATCAGAAGAAAATGTGATGTAAAATAATAGAAAATAAAATAAATAAATAAATAACTTGAATAAAAAAACGTTTACAAATATTTAAAGTAAATAAAACAATATTATTTATTTATTTAAATAAAAAATTTAGATATGGTTGAAGCTCAATTAATTTTGGAAGAAAACAATGAAATGTAAAAATTTTAAATATAAAATGAATAACTTTTTTATAAATAAAAAAACATTCACAAATATTTAAAAGAAATACAATTATAAAATTTATTTTTTTAAATAAAAAATTTAATCAAGATTGAAACTTAATTAATTTTGAGACAACTTAAGTTTATGTTATTTAGGTAGAAGAAAATGAGATCTGTCTGAATGTTAGCGCACTCCACACTCTTATCACTTGTGCTAGGAATGAATAGAATAAGAACACTTAGAAATTGAACTAGAAACGATTCGTATTTTATTTGAGCGTTTAAAGAGCTAAAGTCGCAAGTTTGAGTTGGTTTCAAACCTGATGTCGAATCAAACTTATTGTAATACTATGTGACTTCTGCTACACGATCCGCTCTAGTTTCAATTCCAATCTGTTTTTTTTTCTGATTCATTCTTATTCGTTCCCCATATAAGTGTAGAGCAAGATGAGAGTGAGAAGTGCACTTATTCTGTTCGTAAAGAGCATGACAAGAGTGAAGAGTTTACTAATTAACCAGATTCAACAAGTGCGAAGGCATTTGAGTAAGATTAATAAGAAAAAAAAATCCGCTCAGCTCAGTGATAAGTGAATAAGATCTATATGAGAAATTCAGCTTTTATTGAGATTAAGATGAAGTACACGAAGATGAATTCAGTTCCTCTTCAGGCAGCACACTTAAAACCAACTCTAAAGTAACTAAAATCAACTTTAATTATAGCTTGAATAATCCATGTGCTTAAATAAATAACAAAAATAAAATAAATAATAAATAATAAAGGTCTTAAATAAGCTTCAAATTGCATATATTAAGCTATTAACAGCTTCAGTCACACATTCAATTTCTGACTTTTTTCTTTTGCAACAACTACAGCTTAAATACTTTAAATACAACTCAGCCTGGCCTAATACTTCATCTCTTTTTGCATGACGTTGGCAGCGACCAAATATTGCGTTATATACATACATATATCAGCAAACGCACAGCTGTCGCCTCGATTTCATTTCGGACTCTCTCCACACACACACACACACACACACACACACATACTCTCTTTGCTGCTTGGCTACACCACAACGTTCTCCAACTACTAATACTATTGCAGTACAGTAAAGCTACTGCTATATTGATTGCTTCACTCCACACACACGCACACACACGCACGCACACACACACACACACACACACGCAACACACACACACACTTCTGCAACCGCATACGCACTCAGGCACATGAAACGCGCGCAGGCAACGAAATTACAACTTGTCAACTCAATCAAGCGCGCTTTATGCAGTAATTTCCGTCACTTGTGTGAGTTCCCACACACACACACACACACACACACACACACAGAGAAAGAGCCACATACCCTCTAGCAATAAAACGCACATAATCAGCTAATATAAAATTTGAATGAGCGCGTTGCTGCTAATAATCCTTTTTTGATTTGGCAGCTCAAGCGAAATTAACAAAGGCTCTCAAATACATTTTGTTGATGTTGTTGTTATTGTTGTTGTTGTTGTTGTTATTATTGTTGCTGTAAGCTGCGGCTTACCTGAAGCCCAAGCGCCTAAGATTATGCAACAGCAGACAGTTAAGCTACACAGCGAGAAATCAAGCGACAAGCTCGAAGAATTTAAATTGAATAAAATAAAAAAAAAAATAAAATAAAAATGTAAAGAAATTATTATTATTATTTTTTTTTTTTTTACTTGCAAGCTGCATTTACTAATTTATTAAATTAAGTTTATAATTAAGTTAAAATTTTTATATACTTTTTTTCTATATTCTTTCTCTTTTGCTCTCCCTCTCCCTGTCTCTCTCTCGCCCTTTCTGCCGTTCAACATTTTAATTTCATGCTGGGACATATTTCCTGCCAGGCGACGATGCCATTCGGTTTAGCAAGGACATCCGATGGCGCTTCCGGCAACAGTTGCCAGCTGCCACGCTGTCCTTAGCCAGTGTCCTGGCCATGTTCCTGTCGCGCCAGCTACTACAATTTGCCGCCAGCGAAAGTAGCATAAGGACAACGCGACAAGGGCTAATACACACAACAAAGATCAAGGCGGCGACGTTGTTGATAAGCTGCTGTCGCGATTTCGCTCTGAGATTGGCCAGCCAAGCTTAAAGGTTACAGTTCTTGGCCAAAAACTGCTTAAAGTGCACACAACCGTCAATTAGCAATTAGCCAAGTTAACAACAATGCTCTCCTCCTCTATTCTAGATGTTTTATTTTATTTTTCTTTTTTTTTCGCATTCAATTTCCAATCCAAGCCAGCTAAAGCTGGTGCACGGCATCGATTGCAGGGTACGACTAATGAACTTTCGATTTAAGCCACCCTAATTTGCTAGCTTAGATACCCTGTTATTGACTGGAGTTGTGGAAAAGGGTATGCACGAAGTAGAGATATGAACTGGTTCGGTAGTCAAAGTAATTTGATATTTTTGATATATTTTTTTTATCAATTTCTTTCGATTACCAGTTTAATTCCAGAGTTTTAAAGAAATTTGTTTAATAAGTTTGTATTGCTATTAAGTCTAAAATATTTTACAATATTGTTATCGATAAATTTAGACATTTTTACTGAATGAAAGATCTTTGATTAGATTTTAATGACAATTCAACAAATCTATATCTTTTATACGCTCTCAATCTCATTCTTTAATTCTCTCTCTTCAAATACTCTTCCCAACCACTATCGATATATATCGATAAACAGGTTATATTACAGTCATGCACTCTCAACTTATTTCTTCTTACTTACTGATTTTATTTCCCTGTTGCCTTTAATTGCTGAAATCAACAAATGCCCGCAGCTCTGATTTATGCTGCACATGTGCGTGTTGTTGCCCATGTCCCCCCTCTGGCCACGCCCATCTGGTCCCCCATTTACAAGCTATATTTAGTTAATTACTACCAGAAAATGGCGAGCAGCGATGCGGGTCATCCAATCGTCCAGTGGCGACTTTTGAAATTTTACGTCTTGCAGCAGCAGCAGCAGCAGCAGCTCAAAGCAAAGCGAAATTAACTCCCCGGCGTATCGTTTGGGCGGCGTGGGTGGGTTTTTGTTGGATTCTAATGTCAAACTTTTTGCTGGCTGCGATTTTTTCACTGTTTACGACTAAATTAAATGTGCATTAAATAACGGTTAACAACTGACAGCCAGTGTATGCGGGGGGCGACGAAGTTACCCCAGACTCGAGACAATAAAATGCCAAAGGACACAAGTTTTTGTGGATTTGGTATGCGAGAATTTGGTCAAAAGGAAAACAAACCAATTTGACATTTTATGTGACACGTGGCGTGGCGCGAGTAACTGCCACCAAGGGCAAAATCATTGCATTGGCTGAGCGAGACTATTGCTCTAAAGGGATTCAGACAGTGGACAGTCGAACCACAATATATTTATATATACATTCTGATTGAGTGTCGAGTGACGTTAGAAAGCTGCTCGATATCTATCGATATTTATCGTTATCAAACAATGACTGAGTGAGTAAGGAAATTCAGGCATTAGACTAGTAATATATGAATTGAAAATTGCTCGATAATAATCGATATTTCAGGTTATCAACCAAAGGTAATGCGGGGCAATAGAGCTTTAACCGGATTCAGAGAGCGTACATTTAAAATGTGAATTCTGATGATATTAAGGCATTAAAATGCTGTTCGATAGCTATCGATATTTATAGTTATCAAGCATTGACTGAGTGAAATCAAAGCTCTTAAGAAATTCGCAAAACAAAATTACTCGAGATATAAATTCTGATTAAATATCGATTTTCGATAGATTAGAATAGAAGAGCAAATATTCGAGGAAGTTTTGCTCTAAAAATATTCAGAGAACATACAAAATCAGAGTTCTGATAGATATACTACTGCTGTACAATAGCTAACGATATTGATAATAATTATCCAACGATTTTGACGATTTATTACATTTTTAAATTAAATTTTTATTGCCTTTAAGTTATTTTTAATTTTTTTGTTTTCAAGTCTTCAATTTCTTATAGCAATTTTAATTTGCAATTTAAATTCAGTTTCAGCTGATTTGACTAAAACGAATCTCTGTAAATTTTCATGAAAAATTCTTATCTTCTCTTTTTGCCAAGTCCACATCCACAGTGCCGTCGACTGCGTCTGCTTCTGCTGCTGTGAAAACAATTGATTTTTAATTTAAATACGTCAGTTTTATGGGCTGTTCGTTAAGTTGAAGGTCCGAAGGTCGGTTAATGTCGTCACGTTGATTTGATTTTATTGCGGCCCGTTTGGGCCAGCAGGAAGCGAAACTTTTGTGCGTTAACAGCAGAGCCTACTTATGAGACGCACTCTTCAAAGAGTCCGTGCGTGTGGGCGGCTGTGCACCCGCTTTTATGTTGCTGCGAAATGACCTGAGTGGCATAATTTATGCATGCCTCACTGAGCGAGCCAAGCTGAATGAAATGGATCCGGTGCATAAGTCAAATTTAGAGCCCACTTAGTAGACCAATAAATACCTCGCATACCTAGCCGTAGATGGGAACGACGTGCCTCATGTCTCCGTGCCTCGTGCCTGTTGCCTGCTGCCCCCCTGTCCACTTAGGCAGTCGCATTTGTTTTATGGCCAAGCCGCAGTATTCGCTGCTCTTATTAAATTTCGTGTGACGAAGCATAAAAAAAGAGGAAAAAATGCTGCTTGAATATGTTGCAGAGCATTTTTGCCACATCTATTTTTTTTCTTTCTTTCTTTTTGCTTGCCTTTTATTCTGTTGGTCTTCATAAAAATTTGTTTTATATGCTGTCACACACGAACAGCAACAGAGCAGAGCTGCTGCTGCAGTTAGTCGAGTGGGCGGACACACCACTTGGACACATTGAGAGGAGATACATAGACACCGCAGAGGCCACGACGTCCGTGGCGACAACGTCGACGACTGCCAACAATAACCCAAAATGCCAACAAGTATGATAACCGCAACAGTAACAACAACAACACACACACACACACACATACATAGACAAGAGGGCAAGAAAGTATCTGTGTAGAGCAGGACAAAAGACTCAGCAGCCAGGAAGATGTTCTGCCACATTTTTGTACTAAGCGTATTATGAAATTTTTTTTATATATTTTACAACTTGTCTGCGCTGTTCTTAAGTTTCTACTTCTTTTTGTTAGCTGCCTCTCTCTCTCTCTCTCTCTCACTCTCTCTCTTACTCTCTGGAGGTTATAGTTTCGCTTGGCAATTTTACTTTGCACTAAAGAGTTTTTTAAAGTAACTCTGACACTGTATTAAAGTTGCCACTGAAGTGAGCTTAAAAAGGAATATTTTATATGAAAGCTTTTAATTAACTTTTTAAAGTGAGTAAAAAGTATGTTAAATGGATTTTTGATTTAAAAATGAATATGGAATCGGTCTATCACATAAAATATTATTTAAATTTCATTCATTTTCATTTCCTTTGATTAAAATAATTTTTTATATATTTTATAAATGACTTAAACTAGAAACTAAGGACATTATAGGAGCATGGCAGAATTGAGATATATAAAAAGGAGACATGATTTCTCAGTTTGCTTTGAAGGCATATTTTAGCTATTTTAAAAATTAAAATTCTCTCTTGAAATTCTAATAAATAAATATGTAAAATTATGCACAAAATAATTTTAAAAAATAAAGGTAATTAATTGATTTAATAATAATAAATTGCATATCAAATTTAAATTTTATGTTAAAGTAAAAAAAAAAAAAATTTATTATTTAAATCCAATTGCTTAAAAGTAATTTCAATTTCAATATATTATATATTTTATACTCAATATATATTTAATTTTCCTCAACAATTCAACACTCATTAATCTCGCTAAAGAATTATTTAAGACAAATACAAATTTGTTTCATTTTACAATATATACATATATATTTATATATATATATATATATCTTTCCCATTTGGCAATTTTTACGCTGTTTTCTTACACGAAACCAAACAAACAAAAACAAGCACTTCATATGTTAATTTTCCAATTAGACAGAGAAAAATGGCACTAATTACATGCGCACGTACCATACAACAACAACAACAACAACAACAACAAAAACAACAACAACAACAGCAAGAGCAGCAGCTACAATAAAAGTAGCCACTTGAAGGGCGAGTCATGGTCCTTTGCTTTTGGTCCTGGGGGCCTCTGCGGCCAAGGCAAGGCACAGCAAGGCGAAAAAGTAAATAAAATTAATTTTATACACCAACATGGGTTGGGGGTTTGCTGTTAGGCTGGGCGTATGGGCGTGGGATCAGAAGGCAGCAGCAGCAGCAGCAGAGCCAAAGCCAAAGTCTTCGAGTCAGCAGAATGAAGAAGAAAACATAAAAAAAGACGAAAGCGAGAATAAAGCATAAAAATAAAGCAGCCAAAGAAATGCTGCAAATGTCTGGGCTCAAGTGGGTTCGCTTCTGTGTGGGCTGGGCAGGTGTGTGAGTAAGTGAGTGTGCGAATGTGTGTACGAGTGTGTGTGTGTGTGTGTGTGTGTGGGCATTAAAACGAGCGCTTGACACGCGACGCGTTTGCATTTTACACGCAGCAGGCGCAAGAACCAACAGCAGCAACAACAACAACAACAGCAGCCACATTGTGGGCATTGTTTTATGAACCACAGAGAGAGAGACACACACACACACCTACACACACTCATTCAAGTAGGCGGAAATATTAACCGCATTGTACAATTCTAATTACATTTTGCCAGCCTGGCAGCTGCCTGCTCCTGCCACTGCCTGCTCCTGCTACTACCTGCTCCTGCCTCCTGCTATTGCCTCTACATCCCTTCACACATTTTGTAGAAGCCGCGTGCGCCTTTAATTTTATTTATTGCGCAAAATTGCTGACTTGAGGTGTGTGTTCGTGTGTGTGTGTTGCGGGTGTTGCTATTGCTGCAGCATCGCGTGTCGCATTGCTATAAACTGCAACAGCAACAACAACAACAACACACAGCTACCCTGTAAGCTCAGCACTGCTGAGCAAAAATCCTTTAGATAAGCAAAAAAAAAAACTAAAATTAGAATTTCTATTTATAAGAGTTTTAAGCTGAATTTTTTTAAATTCAGTAAAATATTTAATTTTCATAAATTTCAAGATTTTAATTCATTTCTCTGATTTCAATCGAAAAGCTTTTTTATAGCGTGTCGTAACAGTCTTAACTACTGGACTCACAGCTACAATGAGATTACGAAAATTTGCTGCTGCAATGTTTTCGCTTGGGGCGGATGTTTGTATTATGGTATATGAGTGTGTGTACGTTTGTGTATTTGTAGAAAAATTTTGAATTTGTTTAAAATTTGTTTGACTTACGCGAGCTGACCGAAAAAGTTTTGAGCACAATAGAAAGCAAATTAAACATACCTGCAAAGAGAAGAATTAAAAGAGAAATTAATGTTAAATACAGGAAAAGTAAGGTGTTATTACAGATTAATTATATTTATATATTTATTTATTTATGGTTTTATATATTTATGTATTTAGTGATTTAATTTTTTTATCTATTTATTATTTATTTATTTCTTAAATTATTTAATTAATAATTTTTTTAATCTCTTTATTTATTTATTAATTTATTTTTGTATTAATTTATTTTTTATTTATTTATTAATTATTTAATTTTTTATTTATTTATTTGTTTATTTATTTATTTATTTTATTATTTAGTTATGTATTTATTTATTTGTTTAAATTTGTAAATTAAAATTTTTTTAAATGTATTTATTTATGTTTTTCTTATTATGTTATTTATTTAAGTCTCTATTTATTGGTTTAAATTCTTAAATTAAGTTTTCGTTAAATGTATTTGTTTATGTATTTATTTATTTATTTTTATTCATAAAGTTTTATTTTTTTTTTAATTTTATTTTTTATTTATTTATTTATGTATTTAGTTAATTCTTTATTATTTTTTAATTTTATAATTTATGTATTTATTTATATTTATTTTTTTATTTATTTATTTTTTTATATTTATTTATTTATTGGTGTTTATTTATTTATTATTTTACAATTGTATTATTATTATATTATTTTATATATGTAATTAATTATTACATATATATTATAATAATTATTCATAATTGGTTATATTGTATATCTACATACATGCACATCTCATACTTAAATATTTATATTTATCAATTAATTCAGCTTTAAAGCCAAAGACCCGTTCGAATAAACATTTTAATTTGTCAAAATATAGCCCTTGGCGATCTACGACAATCGAAAGGCATTTGGCGAATTGCCACTCTGTGCTAATATTTAATAGCTGACCATTAAAAACACACAGAAAACGTAACAAAAACGAAGAAGAAATGTGGTTCAAAGGATTGCATCACAGTAGATGAGAAATAACGACACATTTTACGCTTAATTAAACAAGTTCAATAAACCGAACGACGACCGAAGAAGCACAGAGTGCGGAATCGTGTGTCCTGCAAAAGGCAGGCAGGCTAACTGGAGAGGGAGTCAGGCCGGCAGGAAGGAAGAGCTTGAAAGAAAAGGAACCCTTTTTTTTTTTTTTTTGCTTTTGTCATTGTTGCCGAGCATAATTGCCAGCATAATTCATAAAACGAAAGAGTTGCTTGAGTGGGCTGAGCAGTGAAACCGAGTCGAGAGCAAATCATTGACTTTATTTTGTGAGCACATTTAGGCGCTGGCGGCAGCTAGCACAAAGGAAGCGAATACACTCAGCTGATATTTTCTCATCTGCTACTTGGAACTTCGCTTTGACACACGCAGCGCAAACAATGTGGCAACAAAGTGGAGCAGCAGGAGCAGCAGGACATCGTCGGTTCATCAAATGCACCACTGCCAGAGCCACTTGCTTTTTAATTAAAATCCAAAGTCATTTGCATGCGCTTTGAATGGCCCCGACCAAAAGAAATTGCCTCGCAATGGGCGGCAACTGCTTCTGTGCATTGTAATCTAAGTAGTTTTTGAGCGGGGCGAACAGCGAGTGGTGTGAGTGGAGCAACAACAACGACGATGACGACGACGACGACGACGACGACAGCGACAACGACCATTATAATCATTATCAATTGCCGAGCGCTGACAACGAGCTTAACAATGGCCACATCGAGACCAAGACTGAGACACTAAGTGGAACAGAGAGAGAGAGAGAGAGAGAGAGGTAGAGAGAGGTAGAAAGAGAGGGAGACTGGGCAAAGCCACAGCCACAGTCACAGCTCACAGCCACTGAGACTCAACCACGAACCACGAGTCCGGGCACCACAAAGGCGGCCGCGATGCATAGCAAGTAGGCTAAAGTGTAATGGAAGCGAAGAAGATGCTGATGGCAATGTACGCGGCGGAAGGAAGCGGCCAGCTGGGGCTAGTGGGTAGCTAGCCGGAAGCCGTGCAACGCAAACGGAAACGGAAAGCCTTATTAAGCGGAAACATTTCGCCTTTTGGCTTCGTGCGAGCCCATGCCATGAAATCTTCAACTCATAATTTATGCCAATATTTTTGCAACTATGCCACGCCCTCCCACCCACCATTGACCGGCCACAAACTGCTGCCGCCCCATCAGTCAAATCAAAAGCAGCGCTGCGAATTTTATTGACCAGACAACGAGAGAGAGAGCGAGAGAGAGAGAGCGAGAGAGAGCGAGCGAGTTGGAAATACATATATACGGAGAGTTTTCATCTGTCTGTCCCTTGGCATATCAATTGAAAAATTGCAATTGACGAAAGCGAAGCAAAAGAAAGAGCGCAAAAAGCAACGAAACGAAATCGCCAAGTGTAAGAAACGTTCTCAAAGGATTCGCGGCGGCTTTTGAAGTGTAAATCACAGCGCAAAGTAATGACAATTTCTGCAGCGTAGTCAAGTGTAATTGGAAAACACATAGGGCGGCGTATGACGCTGGCTGGCCAGAGGCGAAAGGCTGCAAGTGTCAATGAGGGAAATTGATATTTACCGTTGGGGTTTTGCAGACAACTCAAGTGAGAGAGTGGAAGAGAGAGAGAGAGAGAGAGAGCGAGTGAAATAAGCGGCATTAAATGCATTCCACAAGATATTAAAAGCAATCAGCTTGACAGCATTTTAACAAACTGGTAAATGGCGAGAAAGCATAACAATTAGTGCAGAGAAAATGCTGGAAAAAAAAAAAGAGGATCAACTCTGTGTGCGAATGCGCATAAATAAAATGAAAATATTATTTAGCAGCTTTAATATAAAAATAAATAAAATAATTTAATTAACTGGCCAACAAAGTAAGCTGAAAATTTACTTTTTTTAAATATACCAGTTTTTAACACAAAATTTAAAAATAAAAACAAAAGTATAGTTAAGTTTGTAACAACTTTAAATGAAAATATTATTTTAATATAAATAATATTTATATATAATATTAATATAATATATATATATATAAATAACTAGATAAAGTTGCCAACAAAGTTAGCTGAAAATATATCTAAAAAAAATACCAATTTTTAATTAAAAATATTATAATTAAAATAAAAGTAGAATTAAGTTTTTGACACCTTTAATATTTCTGTACAGCATGGAAATGCGCATAAATGAAATAAAATAATTTAGCAGCTTAAATATAAAAATAAATAATATAATTTAATTAAGTGGCAATCAAAATTAAAAATTTATTTTTAAAATATAAAATATTTGTTAATAAAAAAAAGTAAAAATAAAAGTAGAGTTGAGCTTGTGAAAACTTTAACGAAATGAAAATATTATTTATATATAATATATTTATATATAATATTTTTATTTTATTTATGGTATATATAACTAGATTAAGTTGCCAACAAAGTTAGCAGAAAATTACAAAAAAATACACATTATTAATTAAAATTATTATAATTAAAATAAAAATAGAGGTAATTTGCATAATGAAATAATGCGCATAAATGAAATAAAATTATTTAGCAGCTTAAATATAAAAATAAATACTATAATTTAAATAAGTGAAAACCAAAGTTAACTAAAACTCTATTTAAAAAAAAAAATAAAAATTATTAACATTATTTAGTAGCTTAAATGTAAAAATAAATAATATAATTTAATTTACTGGCCAACAAAGTTAACTAAAAATGTTTTAAAAAAAAAAAAGAAAAAAAAATTATACAAACTTATAATTTAAAAAAATGAAATTTATATAAAATTAGAGTTAAGTCATTGACAGCTTTAATATGTCGCTACAGTTGCAGCCGTAGCTAAGTCAACCCTGCGGCCGGGCAACTTTAAGCCATTTTTCAAGAGCAGCTTTGAACCCTAATGATTTCTCGTGTTATATATTTCATGTTGAACCCCACAACAACAACAACAACAACAACAACAACAACAACAACAACAACAACAATAACAAGAGCTACACACACACACACAACCTCAAGTATTAATGTTGATGTGGATGATTTAAGCTGGTGCCACACTCAGTTTAGAGCAGAGGCACGCATTCTGCAACTTATAATGTGCCATAAATCAAAGTCAAAGCCTAGCATATAACATTTTATATGTGAAAGTCGAGCAGCCCGAGAGAGAGAGAGAATGGGGCGTAAAAGTCTGCTGACCACATTAAAGCTCAAATATTCTGCAATTTTCAGAGCCAACACAAAAACTTGTATACCTCAAAAAAAAAAAAAAAAAAATTTGCTTACTGCGAGCGAGCGGTAGCCATAGCCTGAGAGCTTCCAAACAAAAGCAAACTTTGCTCATCATTAACAAAACAAAATATTGAACATGCCTCAGCAGCAATGGCAAGCGGAAAGAGCTCGACCAAATAGCCAGCCAGAATTCATAGAGCGGGGCTTACATTTCAAGTTTTTCGCAACAGCAACAACAGCAAGAAGCTGCACTCAAGTGCCTATTTATCTTATTAAGACGATGCCGAGCAGCTTGTTTGGGTGCCAAAGTCGTGGCTGCCTGTCTCTCTGTCTGTGGGCGTGGCATTGTCTGTGTGTTTGCAGTAGTTTTTGGCCATGGCAAGGACATAGTCAGGCTCCTATTCGAGCCTTACCATACTTTTTGCTGCTACTGCTGCTTTGCCTATTAGTTTATTTTGCTGCTTGAAGTAGTTTCTAAGTTTCTGCAGAACTTGGGTTTGTTTTGTTAATTTGATAGGGCATACTTCTGCTGTCGAGACGGAAGCCGAGTTCCGTTGACTTGTCCACTTACACTCGTGCCATGCATAAATGTGACTGAGCAAACAAAATGAAAATGTTCTTGTTGACATGCCAGTGCAGTGCACTGACTAGTGACTAGTGACTAGTCACTAGTGACTGTTGACTGTTGACTGGAAAGAGTCAGCATATGGATGGATATAGATGTGAATGTGACACGGTCTCTTCATCTGTCTCTCTATCTGTCTGCTATGAATACTTTTAAAGTGCTGTCAACATTTTTGGACTTGTTTGATTTTGTCAATGTCTCTCTCTCTCTATCTCTGTGTGTGTGTGTATGAAAATGTATGCTAATTGGCTTTTGATATTGTGCCATTGTGGGCTGGGTCATCTGAGTGCTGGACGTAATGACTTTAAAGCAACCAACTCTGAGGGTGGATATCATTGTGTGGTTTTGTGGCTAGCATGCCGCTTGCTGTCGAGTGGAGTGTTAGTGGTTTGGCCATGTTCAGTGCTAGAGTGGTCAATTATTAGTTAGTCGAGCGAACAGGTAAACCTAAAGAGGCAACTAATTATGAGAAATGAGATAAAAATTTGATAGAGAAGCAATGTAAAAGGAATATCTAATTCCAGCTAATATCAATATGACTTAAAAGCTTAAGGGAATCTTAGAGATATGAAATGCAAGTGGATTGCATCTTTAACTAATAATGATCTTGTTCAGAGACTCGAAAACCGTCTGGCCAATTGGAACACACAATTCCCTAGGCCATTTTCAACAGTTGTGACAGGCCAATGATTTGTGGAATTCATTTGCATAGAACCAGCGCCAATAACAACTTTTCACAGAATACAAAAAATACGAAACAGAAAAGAAGAGAAATGTAAGCCCAAGCTAAACTTTTTAATAGAGGCAAAAGTTTTTGGTAGCTTAATTTATTAACCTCTCGAGATTCGATATGCCGAGATTTGGAACGCACTCAACGCACAATGCACACAGTGAGGCGAATGCTCATAAATATCGATTTCATTACCAACGCAACAGCAACAGCAACAGCAAAAGTAGATGCCGAAAACCGAAAGCCAAAAGCTGATGAGATCCGGCGCCAATGGAGTTGGAATCAAAGCCAAACTGATGCCAACTGGGAGAGGGGGAATATGCTCGTATATCGTGTGCGAATCATCCACACGCCATGACTAAAAGTTACTAAATTTTCCGGCCGTTTGCGTCATTAATTTACAAAAAAAAAAAAAGGGAGAGAGAGAGAATAGCAATGCGAGAAAAAAAAGAATGACTCAAAGTGGAAGTGGTTAAAGGCAAACCAATTGAATGGCATGCAGAGAAAAAGTGAAGGAGCCGTAGCCGAGTCGAAATAATGGAGCAGCAAAAAGTTTCGCGAACGAGCCACGATGCTCGTGCACTGATAAGGATAATGGATTTGGATTCCTGGACAACATTGACGAGGACTAAAGGCATGAGGACGTGCCAACGCAAGTTGCCAGCGCAAGTAAATTTATTCATTGACAATTGAGTTGCGGGCTGCTGGAAATTGAGTTTGGGTCAGCAGCGCGTTATTTAGATGTTGGACCCCGCCCCTTATCCCAGCTCCAGCCCCATACCCATTCCAATTTCCATTTCCATTCATCTACATTGTCATCAACATCGTCATCGTCATCGTCATCGACATTGCCATCGCCATCATCAGTTCATCCCAAGTAATTTTGAGTGCTGCATATTTATTTGCACAAACGCTTTTTCGCTTTATTATTATGTATTGCTCTGGCTGTCATTAAAGCAGTCCACCGACCGTCGCACTGGGAAATTCAGTCAAGTTTCGCTCAAGTGCTTCGCGCTTCGAATCGGTTTGATTTGGTTTGGTTTTGGCTGGGCTGAGCTGGGCTGGGCTCGCTGGAGTGTGAGTTCGTATTTCAAATACTTTTCGCGCAAAAATGTCAAGTATACTTTTTGGCTTACAAAACTATGCAGCGGGAGTGGTTAAGTTGAGAGCTGTCGTTGAAAAAACTCTTAGAGTAGTAGGGCTGAGGAAATATGATAAGATGAGAGTTTCGAGCAGCAATAAGAGAAGATTTAAAAAAATATGTTTATCAATTTTTATTTTTATTTTTTTAATAAATTTATTATTATCATTAATTTTATTATTATACGTTTTATTTTATTATTTTTATTTGTATTTTGTATTGCTATTTTTATTTTTATTGCTATTTTATTTTATTTTACTTTTATATTTAAGTTTTATTTTCATTTTCATTTTCATTATTATTATTATTATTATTATTATTATTATTATTATTATTATTATTATTGTTATTATTATTATTATTATTATTATTATTATTTTTATTATTATTATTATTATTATTATTATTATTATTATTTTTATTATTATTATTATTATTATTATTATTATTATTATTATTATTATATATTTTTTATATAAACCGGAATATTAATAGCCGTAATAGGGAGTTACTTGCAGGACCAACTATTCCTAACTAAACAGTTCAGTGAAGTTAAACGGGAGAGACTATTATAGAACAAAAGCGCAACACAAAAGTTGCTTCAAAAAGAGTCTGTGACATCAGTGCAAAGGTTTTGTGGCGCAAAAAAAAACTTGGAATTGGATGCAGGGGCACGAATGACTCTGCTCAACTGCAGCATATAGAATGACTACGCCTTGTAGGTTAATGCGGTGGTATAACACCTGGATCACAGTGATAGGTAGTTCAAGAAAAAAGTTTACGTTTTTTTTTTTTAGTTCTCAAATGTATCGCTCTGAGTGCCGACCTGACTGACGCTGCATAAAGCAATTTTACCTAAAAGAATGAAAAAAGTTGCTATAAACTAAGAGCTCAGCTCTCTCCCTTTCGCTCACTTCTTAAGCCTTTTCTAACTGATAATAGTGTGTTCCTATAGCAACTCGGCAGAGTGGAGCTCCCCTATTTCATCTGCTCTGATGCTGCATGCTAGCCTAGCAGGCTCTTTCACTTTAAGCTTATGTCTGTTCATTAATATACATTTCTTGTTAAGCATTTCTTAATAATAATATAATTTCCCTGCTTTGCTAATATTGCAATAATGCATATTTTAACCATTTAAATGCTTAAATTTAATATAAAAATTATTTTAAATATTATTAAATAATATTTTATTAGTTTTATTTCTTTATCAATTCTCTTTTCTTTTCTTTCTTGTCAGCAATCCAATTAAAAAATATTTTTATTACCTTTGCAACATTTTGAAACTATTTTCAATTGAGAATTCATTAGAAAAACTACTACTTTTAAATATCAAAAGTTCTTCCTTATTTATAATCATGGAAATACTGCAAAAAAAAAAGAAAAGAATGGAAAAAAATTGTAATTTACTTCTAGCTGTTTAGCTCGGCATTCGCTCAATCCCCATTTGCATAAAATGAGCTGCAATTTGCCTGCATTTTCCACTCTTCACTGTCTCCCTCACTCCCACTCGCCCTCTCTCTATCTCTCTCTCTCTGTATCTCTGTCTCTTGGGTTGCCGCCTCCTCTGGTTTGAAGCAGCGCTTTTCTATCTGCTGCTGCAATACTTCACATGGCCCCTGATATTTGCTGAAGCCTCATTTTATTTTTCATTTCTATGAGTTGTTTTATTTTCTCTTTTTTTTTCAGTACGATTTTTTTTCTTTCATTTTATATATATGTATATATATATATATATATATAAGGTTTTTTTGTGCCGCATGAAATACTCGTAGATGTTGTCGCCGCCGTGGTATGAAATCTAGTTTCAGGCAAATGCCACAAAAGATTGATTTTTTTGCTGCTGCTTCTTCCACTACAACTAGTGCTTGTTTATTTTTGTTATTGTTATTGTTGTTGCTGTTGCTGTTGCTGTTGCTGTTGCTCTTGTTGTTATTATTGTTATTTGTTGTTGCAGCTGCTGCTGTTGTTGCTGTTGTTGTCGCCATTTCTTTTGGGGCTGCCACACTGCTGGCAGCTGGCCAAGCACAAATTTGTTTTGAGTGCCTCGGCGACGACATGTCCAAGCCCAAGTCCAACAACCCCCACCAACACACGCGTCTAACAGATACTCTTACAATGCTCTAAATTTGCTTAACAAATTTTCAAATTTAATATGTTCAGGAAAAAAAAAAGAAATAAATAAAATCCAAGCAAAACAGACCAAAAACTTTGACAAAACAAAGACACAAATTATAAGCAAAAAAAACAGAAAACAACAAAATAAATAAATAAATACAAAATCGCGAACAAAAACCGCAAAATAAGAGGAAGCAGCCAGCAATAAACAGAAGAAGAAATAAACTTTTGCGGGCCAAACACGTAATAACATTTAAAAAGTGCTGATGCTTGAAGCCACACACACTCACAGTGGAAAAACTGAGAAAGCAAGTCGAGTGCTGGAGCTGAAGCTGAAGCTGGAGCTGGAGCTGGAGCTGGAAGCTGTCGCTGCTGATGATCAACAACATTTCGAGTTGTTGTTGCTGCTGCTGCTTGGAGCCACAGGCCACAACTTTTGCTGATTCAACACTCTCGCTTTTATTTTTTTGTGTGTTTTGCTTCAAAACATTTTCGCATTTATTCTTAATTATCAAGAGCGTATTTTCGTTTCTTACTGTTACTTTTTGCCTGTTGCTATAAATCTAGTTGGCATAGCTTTCATTACCAGTTCGGCCCTGCTGCACCCGCGCTCCGGCCCTGAGCGCAGACAGGACAGCCCACACACACACAGACACACACACACACACACAGTCGACATACTTTATCATGACACGCGGCGTATTTCAACATATCTTCCACACTGACAGATGAGCCAAACAACTAGACAGACGACTGCACTCGTCCTGTCGCTGCCTCCTGCTCCACCGCCTCATTCTACTCCTCCTCCTCCTACACTGCCCTTCGCTCTACTAGCAGACCAGTCCGGCAGTTGCAAGCAAGCTGCTGTCTGGCTGCCGACTGTCCTCTGTCCATTTGTCTCAATGTCCTGTTGTCTCTTTTGGAACATATGACAGTTTAATTTACTTTTATTTTTGTGTGGATTGCATTCCAACAACTGAGTTGTTTGGGTTTATTTTTTTTTGGGGATGGCCCCAAACTCCAGTTTAAAGTTTATGTTGATGTTTATGTCATTTAATTTCAATTACGAGAGAGTATTATGCTCGCCTATTGAAATTGTAAGCTTAATAATAGAGCGAGATAGGGAGAGAGAGAGAGAGAGAGAGAGGGAGTAGTAGACTTCGTTTTGGTTATTTTAATTATGCGGCTGGCTGGTAATTTATGTTAAACTGTGAGTTATTAGAATTTATGGCGCGCTGCTGGCAAAAGCTCGTGAGTCCGTGAATTGCCAAATGGCCAGCAACAATAACTGTGCTGGCTTTAAAGCAGCTTTAAGCGTTTCTACATTAGTAAAATGCATTGTTGGCTATGCCCAAATAAATACACGAAAAAGCAATCAACTTTGCTGACTGCCTGACTGCCTGCGAGTGGGGCATAGCTGAAAACCAACGTTTACAATATTGTTCCAGTAAATCACAAAAAAAAAAATAAAAAAGAAATGGACAGCAAAGATAAATAAAAATAATGCTAGAATTGCTGCGCAGAAAAAAAAAACGAAACTCAAATGCTCTTGCATGGCTAATGAAACGTTTTGAGAGACGCTTATCAAATAATATTGAAGTCTATATCTACATATATTGAAGGCAAAGAATTGCAAGTAAGTAAAATATGTGATCTATACTGCTTGAAAGTTAAAGAATAAGAAAAGCAAATTATGTGATAGGCGACAGATGTGATCTATATTGCTTAATAGGCATTTTGAAAAAGTAAATAATTTAATAAGTTAAAGTAAAATTTAATCTACTATCTTGCAATAAAATGAAAAAAAATTAACAAACAATTTTTAAAAAATAATGTAATCTATATATTTGACATGTCTTAATTGAAAAATATGTTAACTAAAATAATATTATAGTAAATAAAATAAAAATGTAAAATCTACATTTTTCAATTGTCTTCTTAATTGAAAAAATTAAAACTAAGTCGTATTCAAATAAAAATAAATAAATAAAACAAATATGAAATTTACATTTTTCAAATTTTCAATTAAGAAGTATTGAAAAAAAAAAATATATAAATATATATTAAAACTTAGCTGTATTATTATTAAATATAATTTAATGTATAATATATATTGATTGAATGTTTACAAGAAAACCTGTTAAAACCAGTCATCATTTTTTATATACAATTATCTATATCACTTTTTCTTAAGCAATCTCAAATGCATTTCTCTTTGTGATATTTGAGAATATATTGTAAGCAACTATATTTGCTTACAACTGTAACAGCAGCTCAACCTCTCTCTCTCTCTCTCTCTCTCTCTCTCTCTCTCTCTCTCTCTCTCTCTCTCTCTCTCTCTTTCTGCTCTGATCTACCATAAACATAAATGCGATCGAACGCCTTGTGTCTCAAATTCAAAAGAGATTTTATGGCATCATACAAGTGAAATCACGATAAGAGTGCGCTAACAGACAGCGCTCACTTCTTCAACACACATATCATTTATATGTGGCATGAGAACAGTTCTGGATGAAGAGATGCAGCTTAAACATTAGCAGCTTAGCAAAGATCTGACTCATTAAACTGCTCTGAGTATCACCCAGCAGAATTACTATTCAGAATTACTTGGAGCTGTTCAGCATAGATCACTGTAGCTGGCTCATCAGAGTGCAGCATAGATCGCTCTCAAGCAAAAGCTTACAAGATATTCCCTCTTGAAGACAATTTTTTTTTTAAACTTAAAAAAAAAAAACATTTTTGCTTATATTACTCATGTCTAGAAATACTTGAATATCCTTTTTATATATGTAAAATAAAATAATATATATTATGATAAATAGAATATTAAGTTTATGCAGCCATATTTATCTTGCGTACTATATTAATTTTCCATAAGAAATATTTTTGCTATATCTATAATATGATATATTATCAATCAGAACTACATTTTTAAATGATTAAACATTTTTGTTGATTATAACTTTTTATATTACTTAAAAAAGAGAAGAGAGGAGGAGACTTTATAAATTTGTAAAAAAAATATAGAAATTAAAAATATTTAATAAAATATAGAAAATATTAAAAAATTCTCAGTTATCTTACTGAGATCAAGTTGCAAAAGTAAATAGCTCAGACTGGCAGCTAGTGTATAGAGCGCGCGAGAGTTTGAGTACAGAGACCCTGACAATGGACGATGGGCAATGGGCAATGGGCAATGGGCAATGGGCAATGGGCAATGGGCAATGGGCAATGCCAAAACAATGACAGCGGCAAATCAACGCGCCAAAAAGCTGACAAACGACAAATGAGTAAAAAGCCCATACAAAGAGTGTCCACAGAGCAAAGCAATGACGACAACGACCACTTCGTCGATTCGCACTCAGACAATGCTGAGATATGGGGGAGGGCTGGATGCTGTTGATGATGACGCCATCGTCCGACAGTTCAGTTCGAGTGACTGAATGACTGTCTGTCAGGCACTTTATGTGGTGTTTGACTTGATTCTTTTCTATGCTTTTCTAAAAAGTAAACAGAAGCTGCTAAGCAGCCACAAATTTTTGATAAAGTTTCCAATATATGCATAACTAAGCCAAATAGAAACAGACCAATTCGCACATACTTAAACGCAAATATATATATATAGAAACTTTTATATATAAATATATATATGTGTGTGTGTGTGTGTGTGTGTTTTGTTACTTATGCTTGTATTAGTATATACCAGAACTGTCTGCACCACAAAAGTGGTTGGCATTTATTTTTTCTTTTTCTGTTGCCTGCAAATACTTCCACTTGAATACAATTCCTTTTGCTCAGATCTCTAGAGATTTGTTTTTTGTTTGGTTTTTGTTTTGTTTTCGTGCACTTGTTTACTGCGTCTTTGTTAAAAATAGCAGCAGCATCAGCAGCAGTTGGAGCAGCAGGAGCAGCAGGAGCAGCAGGAGCAGGAGCAGGAGGAGCAGCAGGAGCAGGAACAGGAGCAGTAGCAGTAGTAGTAGTATTAGTAGCAGTAACAACAATGCAGCAAAGCAATCCTCCTCCTGCTCGTGCTCCTGCTACCCCTGCGGCTCTACACATGTCACCGACTGAAGAAGCTTTTGCCAGCTCGAGGGATTTTTCGTCTTTTCGCACACAGCTCGGAGTAAAAATGTAAATTTACATTAGACGCAAGTAAATTTAAATAATGCGCGTAAAATTTACTAGTTTTTTTTTCCACACTCCATCACCACCCCCTACTTGCCTTTCTTTTTCCACTGTTTGAGTGGTTGTTGTGTCTGTCTGTGTGTGTGTTGGCAGCGACAAGGAAACAGAAAGCTTTAGATAACAGTTATGGTATCGCCTGAGCTGTTGTCGGTTACTATGGGGCACTATTATGTGGCAGCTTTTTGCTGCTGCTGCTGCTGCTGCTGCTACTGCTGCTCTGGCTTAAAAAATATGTTGACAACCATAAAGTTGAATTGTTACGTTAGATTTTGTTGGGCTTTGCTTGAAAGAGCAGAAAGTGCAGCGGCACATGGACAAGTCATGCATTGTGAAACATGGCATTTGTGAATAAACAAAGCAGAAATAGTTGTTACATAGATTTTGCTTAGCTAAGAGCAGTGGAACGTATGTGGAACAGATGTTTCTCTTTATATAACTACTCTTTAGAGTGTCAGACTGTACATTGTAATAGTTGTGGAACTTAAGTGACTTTATGATAACATCATATGATATAGAAATATTAGTTACATAGATTTTGCCTGGATAAGAGCAGTGGAACGTATGTGAAACAGAGGTTTCGCTTTATATAACTACTCTTTAGAGTGTCAGACTGTACATTGTAATAGTTGTGGAACTTAAGTGATTTTATGATAACATCATATGATATATAAATAGTTGACATAGATTTTGCCTGGATAAGAGCTGTGGAACGTATGTGGAACAAAGGTTTCTCTTTACAGTGTCAGACTGTATATTAAAATAGTTGTGGAACTTAAGTGAATACTAAGTTTATGATGACATCATACTATATGATGGTTTATTATTACCCCAAAGCCCTAGCATTTATGTTAATTCTCCAAAGTACTCGTGGTGCACCACCCAACCGCGTCAGACTAAGCCAGCCGCAAAAAGGCATTTTTGTGGTTTGGCCTTTTGGGCCTCAGCCGCTGATCCAAAATCTACAAAATCCGCATGCATTTTTCATGCTTTGTCAAATAAACAGCATCTACATAAAGAACTCACACGCTCTCTCCTCTAGCCTCTCATTTTTTTTCAACGGCTAGACGATAGCAAATCGTGCTTGTTCTTCAATTTTTTCTACTTTTCCTTTCTATTATTTTTTTTTTTTGTTATTTTGTTTTTTTGTGCCTTGGTTGTGGGCAAAGTTTTGTTGGCAATTTCAAAGATACCAGAAGCGTCAGGGAAAAAATTCAACATATATGCAAGATGCTGAACGGCGAGGATGAGAGTAGAGTAAAGCTTGTCTAATAAAAGTCTAGTCGACATTATTTTTGCAACCCTCCGCAAATTATACACACACATACACACACACATACACACACAGCTTGATCCGTTTTGCGACCCCCAAGTCGCTGGCATGAGTCAATGCAATTTTCGTGCATGACGCAAAAACGTGGCTCGAATCGCCAAGTAAGTCCCACATTATAAATAAATAAGCAGCCCAACACAGTGCCAACACAGCGACAAAGAGGCACAAAATAAAAACTACCCTCTCGATAGAGTCGAAAAAATAGCAGGAGTTGAACCAAGAAAACAAAATAGAAATGATATTAAGCGAGCGAGGAAAACATTTTAACAAGTCAATAACATGTCAAGTGAAAACTTTTTTAATATTTTCAAATTGTTGTCGCCGTGCCCGAACTGAAAAACTTCAAGCGTCAACTCGTTTGAACCAGCGATCCGTTTGAAATCTTCTTATGCAGTGCGCGTGGATGTGGGCGTGGTGGGCGGTGTGTGGCAATGTGGGGGCATGTGAGCGTGTCTGACGCGTGTCTGACAGCGCAATTAATCAAAATTTACAATAAATGTTGTACTTCAAAAAATGAATCTGGTGGCATCTGCACTGTCAAAGCTGCTGCTCCTAGTACTCCTGCTACTCCTGCTGCTCCTGCTACTCCTGCTACTCCTGCTGCCCTTGCTGTTGTTGTCATGATTTTGAGATTTGCTGTTGGCTTTTGTAATACGCTGGATTAACTGTTGTGCCACAAGTGGAATTTTAAATGGCCAAGCTGTCTATTAGAACGGAACAACAGACAGTCTCTAAGTGTTTGTGGAACATGTTTGCTCCGATAAGTTTTACAAAATGAGCAGCTTAATTTGAGGTTAGCTTTGGAGACAGATTTTATACATATTTTATTAGAAGAATGAGATAGATATACTAAGAAAAAATATAACTTTTGAAAGTCAGATTAATTGTATTGAGTTCTACGAGAGAAAGGCAGTAAGAAAAATCAGCTTAAAATATGATATGCTAATATGTTATTATAGTAAATTTACTGAATTTTCATTTAATTTTAATAAAAAAAAATTGTAGAATTTAAATCAAATTTACTTTTTTTTTTAATTTTTTTATTTTTACAATTAAAAAAAATTATGTACATTTTAAATAATTTCGTAAATAACTTTATAAAAAAAAATTAATAAGAATTTTCCTTAGAGCTCAACTGCTTGCAAATCGCATAGCAAATAATCATTGAGATGGCAAATTGGCTTTTTAGCTTTGGCTATTTAACATGGCCAACAAAGAAATATATTTGCTAAATGGAAAGTAAACTAAACACTTAGTTTGATTAGATACTATTTGCAGCTGGTGCATGCTGGGGTCAGTTACATTTCAATATTAATTTCAATAAATCAACAAGTGCATTTTTAAAATGAACAAACTTTTCGCAGGGAGTGTGGGACAAAGTGAAAGAGAGTTGCACAGCAAACGTATGAATCAACACAAAAGGTAGGCAATAAGGCGCCATGAAGTATGCTGCAAGTTTTCGTCTTACAACTCAGGCTTTTTCTCTGCTGCAAAATCAAGCAGAAAATATTTGCAAAAAAAACTTTTCACATTCAAATGCATTTACTTAATGCATTAAAATGTTGCCATTGGGTAACGAGCGTTCGTTCCATTGATTAGAAACTGCCACAGACTTTCTTGGCCAAGATGAGTTATATGTATGTGCCAGACATTATACAAATGTGGCCAGACTTTGATTTTGGTAAAAACAGAAAAAGAAAAAAATAAAACGGGGCAAATGTGCTGTTAGCCCCCAAAAATGTTGCCGAAAAGTTTAACTGTCATTTTTTTTTAAGAGCTCTGCGACGCCTTGGCCCGCTCGCTGGCATCAAACTTTTGCTTATGAACTTTTCACTAATGCTTTCTGGCTCCATGTGGAACTTAATGTCTGCCACTTTTATTTCATCTTGTTCTTTAAAGTTTTCCCATTTTTCTACCGTACACGAACAAAAATTGTGATTTTTTATATTTCTTTGTTGTTGTTGTTTTTTTTTTCATTTTTTTTTTTTTTTGGCAGTCGTGACTTTTGCACGCAAGCCAAAAAAAAGGCGGGCAACAAAAAACGAAGATATTTTTTTTTACTCCCCAAGAAAATCAGCGCAAAGTTTGCTGCGCCCCTCGCCATAAACCAAGTGCATAACCAAAACCAATATGTATTAGTGTCAGTGTGTGTGTGTGTGAGTGTGTGCATAAAAGCAGTCAAAGTTTTCCTTAGGGTGCATGTCCTTTTTCTGTGCTGACTCGCACAACCCCACATCGAATGTCTACACTCTTCTGCTTCGTCTTCTCATTCTTCTTCTTTTTTTTTTTTTTAGTATTTTTTGTAGTATTTTTCAACGTCTCCGCCATGTTCTACTGTGGCTTGCATTTCGTGCAAATATCATTATTCTTGTCGTTTTGCTGCTTTAAGCGATTTTCGTGAAGTCGTTTTAGCTTGACTACTTTGAAAAATGTTGCCCCTTCGGCACGTGGCAGTTGCAAAAAAAAAAAGAAAAAAAAAAAATACAAAAAAGAAACCGAATGGCGTCGAGGGTGTCAAGAGAAAAATGCGCTAAATAGTTTTGAAGAATATTAAAAAATTCCTTTGCCACTTACGTGGGTCAAAAGCCATTTTGGGGAGCTCGCATAGCAATTGCCATTCAACTTACCTAGAAAGAAGAAGAAGAATTAAGTAGAATATTAGTGCATAAGTCAGTGGGCAAATGCTTGGATTTATATTGTGGAACTTAAGTGTGGATAATAAGTGAGATTGAGAAAGCTTCTTAGCTTAAGTGAGCGTAAATAATGCTAATAGATATTTTATATGTTTAACGTGTGTAGGGGAGTATAAAAGTGAGAGATTAGTTAAAGTTTTAAATATAATATGGACTTATTTAAATTTATAAATATTGCATTAAATATTTTTGTGTATTATTGCTGAAAAATAATTGTCGAAGAATATAACTATATAACTCATTTTATAATTTTAATTTATATTCTATATATTTTATAATTCTAGTATTTTGAAGATATATGTATTATTATTTTTATAAAAAAAAAAAATAAAATAAAAAAAAAAAACATATTAATAAAATCTTTAAAAAATAATTAATATAGTAATATAACATAGTAATACAGAATATAATATATTAATTAATAATATGTATATAAATAATAAGAAAAATAATCATTTATATATATATATAAAATCCTATAAAATATAAATAATATATTTTTGACAAAGCTTTGCTGACTTTTCTGACAATTATAAATAATTTGTTAAAAATGCCTTTGCCTTGCTTTTTCCCTGATGCCCTTATCTTATTTTAGACACATTTTTTTTAAAAATATTTTTATTAATTCCTTACAGCTGGAAATGCACACAAATGAAATTAGTTCAATATCAAGATAAGCAAGAGAAGAAGCTGTCAGTTTATTAACTTAAAGCCGAATGAAATGTGAGCTAAGCCAACTTTATTGAGCTGCAGCCAGGCTATAGCCGAGTTAATAACATGACTAAATAATTGCTAATTTACGTGAAGTGAAACTGGGAAAGGTAACTGAGCTGCTCAGCTGCTGAGCTACGTGCCCAGCTCGGCCACGTAAGTTGTTATTGACCCTCTGCTGGCTGTGTGTGTGTATGTGTGTGTGTGTTGGTTGGTGTTTGGTTGACGCAACTTATGCCTGGGTCAACATTTGTGGAACGATATCAAGTTATAAGGTTATAGCACATGGAGTCTAATTAGTTAGTTTATAAGCAAACTATGACCTGTTTGCGTCTAGGTGTTCGTTCGCTTACGAAATGTAATTTCCTCATATAGCGAAACCAAAACTGGATTGCTTAACTTTAAAGTAAAGTTCAGTTATGGGAAATAATATAATTAATAGTTGTGATTTCAATTTATTTATTTCAAGATAAGAAGTCAGTCTACTAAGGCTGCAATGGCTAACCATTGCCTTAGCTTCATTTACTTAATATTCTTGACAAATGCCGTCATTTCTTCTTCTCAGCGAATTACATAACTTTTTTATAAAATGTACAGCAATTGCATTGCTTTTGCAACTAGTATTTGGTGTGTGGCACAATGTGGTATTTGTTTAGCTAACAAACCAGACAGCTGAGAGGCTGTTGAAGAGCCGTAGCTGTCCGGAGGGCAGCCAACTATATATACGAGATACATATATATAATATATATATAGAGTGATATATATATAAAGTTTGTTTTACTTGTTGTATTTTTTTGGACTGCCTGTGAATTGTTAGCCAAAGAGCAAACGTCAGTCGTTTGCCAAAAATCAAATGCAATCAGCGAAAACAAATAATGGCATAACGTGCCGTATTCCCAAACACTGAGAGTGGTACGTGTGTGGATGCTAAATGCAAATAGAAAACCATCCAACAGCCCCGCCCACTCTCACAAAACAAACCAATACAAACAGGCATACATGAAAACATATATAGATCTAGGTATATGGACAAGTGCATTAAATGCAATCAAGCTAATAAATATTAAAAGCTTTTCTTTTTTTCATTGCGCTTCAAAATGTAATTTCAAAATAATGAACAAAAAAAAATGAAAAAATTTAAAATAATATATATTGTGAAAAAGCTGTCAAAATCAATACAAAATAATGTCAAATAAAATGGCAGTATATTGAAAACATATTGTGTGAATTGCAGTTTGAGATTTGTTTATAAAAAAATACAAAAAAAAATTTATTCAAGTAACTTTGTTACTGAAAATGTAATCGAACGAGCTTCATAGTTTATCATATATTAAATATAATTTAATCTAATTGCGAATTGTTAAGAATACAATTTCTTGAAAATGTAATCGAACGAGCTTCATAGAGCTAAATGTTTTATTAATTATTTAACTTAATTTAATCGAATTGCGAATTGTTAAGAATGCAATTTCTTTATTTAATAAATCCCTTGCAAGTTTTATTTGGAATTTATGCTTACCAAATAACTTGAAAGTATTTATAAATATTTATTATTTATTTTGCTTGATTTATTGAGCTAATTAATTAAATTAATTGCATATGCAAATAAAGCTGCTAAATTGCTGCAGCACACTCCAGTCAAAATGCATGACCTTAATATAGTTACGTTAATTTGTGAAATTTAATACCTTTTGATCTTGCAAGGAAAAGACTCAATAAACGAAATAAATAAACGTGCATATACATACAACAGGCACTATATATTGCGTATTTACAGCCCTTCTTCTTCTTCTCTCGAAATGCATCTGTGTATTTGTGTTTTCGTTGCGCTGCAACTGGGATTTACTTTTTGCATACTCATCAGTGCGTCCTGTTGCTGCTGCTGCTGCTGCTGCTGCTGCGGCTGTCCTCATGCTGCACGTGAACGTGGCCAGCCGAAGCGCGTAAATTTAAATTCGCAGCAACACGCGAGAGCCCAAACACACACACACACACACACATATATATATATATGCACATATGTATGGTCGTTCGTGGGGCTTGTGTATATATGAAATTACGCATACGCCACGTTGCACCACATTTTGACTACTTCATTACCATGTTTAATCAGATCATTGCGTGTGGCAACGACAGCAACAGCAGCAGCACCGACTGTGGCGTCATCTGCTGCAGAGGTCAGTTCATCAGTCTGCCCCTCTCTACTAGCACTCTCTCCCTCTCTCTCTCTCTCACTCACATCTCTCGCCTATCGCCCATTCTCTGATTCTGTTTGCGCAGTTGCTGCAATCATTTAAATGTTGTGCATTAATATTTCACACACACACACACACACACTCGCACACACACACACACGCACAATGAGCTGTTGCTGCTATCTCGCTTCAGCCATTGCCATCTCTTTCATTGACTCGGCCGCTTCGTCTATATCCTCGACTGGTTTTAGTTTTTAGTGTTTTAAATAACAATTTGCTTTTGCATAAATTTACGCATGCTGCCCGCAAAACTTTGTTGCCTTTTGCACATCATTTGTGTAGCTTTCATTATTGTTGTTGTTGTTTGTTGTTTGTTGTTGTTGTTGTTTTTATTGCTATTGTTATTGTTTTGACGCGTTGCTGTTGTTGTGCAATGCAATAAAGAGTGAGCTAGATGGGCATGGCAGAGATAAAAAGGTTTTACTTGTTATTTGTGCAACGTTTTTATTAAAGCCAAAGTAGATTAAAGATTTCCATGTGCAAAAAAAAAAAACATATAAAAATAAAATAAAATATTAAAAAAATTTTATATAGAGAGAGAATTTATTTGAAAAGCTTAAAAAATCAATGGGTAAATGAGTTAAAAAATTATATTGACTCTGATGGGAAGCTATTATAGAATAGATATTCATATATTGTTATCGATAGTTATGATGGAATTAATTGAAATAATGAATATTATCAAATGGCGCATATATATAAGATGAATAAAGTATTTGATATAAAAATATAAATATTTTACACTTTACTGCATTGAAATATTTATCAACATATTATTCACATATAAATTATAGTATAAAATCAACAGCTAAAGATGAGTTCAGCTGTACACTTATTTATCGATAATAGCATACGTAATCGATAGTCACATTGCCTTGACTTAAAATATATATATATGTTAACTTTTAACATATTTAAGTATTTATCAACAAATTATTAACATATAAATTACAGTCTATAAAAATATTTATTTATTTACATAACATTATCGATAACAGCATAAGCAATCGATAGACACATTGACTTGATTTAAAATATATTTATATATGTTAGCCTTTAACATATTTAAATATTTATCATCAAAATATGAACATATAAATTACAGTCTATACTATATAAAATCAACAGTCAAAGATAAGTAGAAATGTCTATTTACATACACAATGCTATCGATAACAGTGTAAGTCACATTAACTTCATTTGCACTCTAATTACTTAAACTAATATTTCTGCATGCATTTCTTATTGAATTGAAGTCATTAAAGAATCTAGCAGCGCTTTGTTCATATATCTAGCTAGCTCACTCTCTCTTTCTGCCTCTCTCGCTTGCTCTCTGCGTCTTTCAATGATTTATGCACATCAATAACAAAGCGAGAATAACAAACAAACACACACACGCACACACACGCACACACACACACACGCACATAAATTATACGGCACACACAGATACAAACACAAATATTTGTCTAATTTCAAGAACAAGAAGCAACAATAGAGATTACCAAAATAGATATGAATGCAGTTATATATATATATAAGTTTGCTACATATATATATAAATATGTGTATATGTATTTATAGAGTATGTGTAATCTTTAAAGCAGTTACAAAAGGCCAGAAATGCTTTTGACATCAGACAAAGCCGCAAAACAAAAGTTATTGCCAGAGCTGTTGGCTGGCGCTTTATTAGAATGAGGCTGGGCAAGAGGAGTGCAGAAGCAGAGTGAGCGAGATAGTGCTAGATGTGAACATAATTAGCATCGGGAGCTTTAATTGATAGTTAAAACAAATGCCAAACAACAAACACACGCACAGAGACTGAAAACTTTGCTGTTTGCTTGTTTATTAATGTCTGTTGTTGTTGTTGTTGCTTGTTTGTTGCAGTTGTTGTCTGTTGTCTGTTGTATATTGTTGTTGTTGTTGTCTGTTGTCTGCTGTCTGACATGTCAGGCTGCTTATTTAGCTCATTTATTTTGAATGGCAGCTTTGGCAAGTGGATGCACTTGCGGCCAGGACACAGCAGCAGCAGCAGCAGCAACAGCAACAGCCATCAGTAGTCTGGCTGGCAGCATTAATTTCCCAGCTATAAATGGCTTAAATTACGCTCCACAGAACACACACACACAGACAGAGTGAGAGTGAGAGAGAGAGTCTAATATACGTATTGCACACTTTTGGGCGTCTGCACTTTATCTTTGAGGCCGGCGCACAGCTGAGTGCGTATCTTATCGTCATTGCCGTGCATCTTTCGAGTACCCCGCGCCACTCACTGCTGCGTTTGCCTGCTGCAAATTTATTAGCTGCCATTTAAATTGGCCCACAATTGACGTGCCATCCACCCAACCACACGCCCACCTAATGTGGTTTTGCATTCGCTCTGCAGCACCTGCAGAATTGTCATGTGCATCTTCCGGCATATCTGTTGTATCTGCAGCTTCGAGAGATGCTGCGGTTGCCTGCGCGCACATACAGCAAGATTAATTGTTTTCGCTTCGCCTTCAGAAACTTTCGAGTTAGAAAATTGCCAAAAGATTTGCAATAACTTTTTTTTTTTTTGTGATGCAGCAGCTAAATGAAGGCCAGAAACTGGCTGTCAATTAGAGTCAATGACAAGCAGTCTGGCGGGGCACACACACACGCATGCATATGCATGCATATTTGAACGTAACTAATTAGCTGTCAAAACAGCATAATATCAACTGGATTTAAACAGCAGACATACACAAAATTTGAATGACAAATAAAGCAGCAACTGTATTATGTACAATTTGTTTAATCAAAGGGATGGGATGGTATGGTATGGTATGGTATGGTGTGGCATGGCCAGCAGGCGGAGCGATGGGCAAGCAGAGCAAAAAAGCTTGCATAACCAAACACACACACACACACACACAGAGTCAGTTGCTAACAACCTGTGCCATGTTAGCACACACACACACATGACAGCAGGCAGGCAGGCAGGCAGACAGCTAGCAGCAGGCAGTAAAATAAACACAACACACACACACACACACACACGAGTTACATATAGCTGTATCAGTGCCTATGCCCGTCTGCAGCTGCATCTATAAAGTCAAAAAGTTTTTGGGCTCTGTTAAAATTTTTAGCTTTTCTCTCGCTCTTCCACTCTACTATCTTCCTCTCACTCTCCCACTCTCTATATCTATCTCTGTCTGTGCATAATCGAGCGGATACAATCATTTTAATAGACACGCCGGTGTTATAATTTATATGCAAGCATATCCGTTCCCAGGCATTGCTCGCTCTGCCAGGCTCTGCTAGTCCACTGGCTAACCACAATTTCTATGCCATTTGCATATCTGTGACAATATTGTTGTTGATTTTTGTTGTTGTTGTTGTTGTTGTTGCTGTTGCTCATTCCCTTTGTGTATGTGTGTGTGACTTTTGCTGGCTATTATTGTGTTAATTTGCAGGTTGATGTTGCCAGAGTGTGTGCACATATGCACATGTATGTCCATATCGCTGTGTTTGGGGCCATATGACAACTGGCAAAAAGTTTTTATTGTTGCCATTTTGCGCGCTATAATTCAAAAAACAATGTGAAATATTTGTCGTTTGTTGGCTGCTGCTCTTTGTCCTCGTTAGCTAACGTCAATATAGAAGTGAGAGAGAGATAGAGAGAGAGAGAGAGAGAGCAGGGGATAGAAACCCAGCCGGAAAAAGGGTAGCAACAAATTGAGGCTCTTTGAGGCTGGCAATAAAGATGTATGCCACATCTGAGAGATCAGGAGCAGACTTTTTTGAGATAAAACAGATAAGCAAGCCTATTGTATATAAGCATTATTATACAAATAATACAGGTAAACAAAATATATTTTAGATGTGTAAAAATTTTAGAAGTAGACAATAAAAATTATTTTAAAAAAATAATAATGAATAAATATTAAAATAAAATATATCTATAACAAAGGTATAAATAAAATACTAAATAAATAATACAATAATATGAGAATATGAATATAAAAAAAATAAAATAAAATATATAAAATAAAATAAAAAAAATAAATAAAATAGAATAAAATAAAATAAAATAAATAAAATAAAATAAAACAAAACAAAGTAAAACAGAATAAAATATATAAATTAAAATAAAATAAATAAAATAAAATAAAATAGAATAAAATAAAATAAATAAAATATAATAACATAAATAAAATAAAACAAAACAAAATAAAATTGAATAAAGTCAACAAACTAAAATAAAATAAAATATATAAATAGTTAAATAAAATTTTAGAATATATTGAAATAAATACGCTTTATATATATACCAAAATTATTTTACTTTACTTTATATAACAAAGAAATCAATATGAAATATTTTTTCTTTTATATTTTATTATATTTCAAAATTAAGTTTAATTTTCTTTCATTATATAAATAATAATTTAATTCATAAGTAATCAAATAAGAATTTATGCATATATCAAAAATTTAACTACAAAGTAGACTAAAAAATATAAATCTTTGAGTGTTGACAAAAATATTCCAGCTCAAAATATATTTTATTTATTTAGCATTGCTTCATAAATTTCGATTTCATTTCCTATATTTTTTAATGCATTTTAATAGTATTTTCCATTTGAAATACTTTGCAATTCTATTTAAAATTAATCATAAAAACTTTAAATTCAGAAATGCTTAAAAAAAAAATAAAACCTATAAATAAACTTATGATTAACTGAGAAATTGTTGCTGCATATGAGCGGCTACTTAAAAATGATTAATTTATATTTGCAGCAACAATTAAAACTATCATTGCATAAATAATACAAGATACTCAGAACGTGTATTAAAAAAAAAAAAGGAGAAAATGATTATAGCACAGCCATATAATTCAATTAACAATACACCCAAAGCTATGGAAAAAAGGGAAAAAATAATAATAAAAAAATAAATAAAAAACAATAAATAAATAAAACGTGAAAACAATGTGCAAAATATGGCTGTCCAAATGGCGCCATCATAATAAATGTGGCCAACAACAATAATAAAAAGAAATTTAATTTGAGCAATTATAAATGAAATTGAATTCAAGTTGAAGCCAAAAAAAAAAAAAAAATGATTTAAAAATGTTAAATACAAAATTTAAAATCACGCAGAAAACTAGCAAAGGGAGGCTGCAGCTTATATTTTCGGAGACTGCATAGAGGTTGGCATTGGTCGGGGGTATTATCATAATGGCTAGTTGAGCTCGTGTGCGCTGACCAACATAATTATTATGCACAGTCGTTGGCCGCAACGCATCGCGACGTTGCAATGAGAGATAAATATCAGCGATTAATTTGAAATTTATTGCATGCATTTAATAATTTATTAGTGCAAGAGGTGCGCTGTTATAATATTGTTCTTGTTGTTGCTGTTGTTGTTGTTGTTGTTGTTATTGTTGCACTGCTGTTGTGGCAGCGACTTCTTGCTGGCTGCATATTGCGCATACGCCACATTGGCCCATGCAGCCCTTTGGCTTGTCAGCGCAGCGTGAAATGCAACGTATTGCGTACTTCTGTGTGTGTGTGTGTATGCATATGTGTGCGTGTGTGTGTGTGTGTGTAGTGGTATGCCTGCTGCTGAGCATAAAACAATTGCATTTAAATTGCATGCCGTTGTTTGACTTTTGGGCGGTGTTTGAGCAAGTTTCACTGCCCATGGCCCATAAATAAAATGCAAACAACTCAATTTGCAAAAGCCAGAGAGAAAGAGAAGGAGAAAAAAAGAGAGAGAGAGAGAGAGAGCAAGTAGGCTGTGTGCAATTTAAAGCCTTGCATAGCTTTTAATGTTTAATAATCAGGCAAGCAGCCAAAGCAACTCATAGAACTTGATATTCAGCCTCTGCCTCTGCCTCAGCCTCAGTCTCTGCCTCAGCCTTTTACATATTTCCCTAAATATTCAGGCAAGGCAAAATTATTTATGCCGTGCAGCAAAACCATTCAACTTTAAGCTTGCTACATCAATATTAACATTAAAATTCAGAGCCTAACGTAATTTAACCCACTTATTTGATTTTCCATTTGCATAAATTCAAGTAAATTGCGTAACAAAAAAATGTAATAACATTTTATAGACTTCTGACAAAGTCAAGTATTTATCATTCATTATTATCATTAGCTTTTTTATAATTTTGATATATATTTTATTACCCAATTATTTTTAAGATTATTATCAATATAATTATCATAATTATAATCAAATTGAGCTTGAGATTTGCATTGTCATTGTCAGTTGATAGAGTCATAAGAATTAATATCATATCATAATTTATTCAAATATAAATTTTTACTGATAAGAATTTTCAAATTTGATGACATTTTGTTATAAATTTTCAATGCCATTTCAATTTGTTGCTGTCATAATTTAAAAAAAATTAAGTAAATAAATAAAAAAAAATTAAAAATATATTTATATATTATATATAATATATTTATATACAGAAGCAATATATATATATATATATATATTTCGTGTGTCATGCACATTGACACAGCTACTTAATGCGCACCATTAATTAGATCTTCATTATCGCGGGCTAATTTCGGGCTAATCATTAAATTTGCAGCTGTTGCCGTTGCCGTTGCCACAAATCCACTCAAAATTGTTTGGGTTTTGTTCAGAGTCGTGGGGGCGAGAGTTCACATCAGCTTTAACCATTTCACATCCATAGATTTAAAAAACAAAACTTTTTAATTAAAAACTTTTTTTGTGCGCTTTGCTTTGGCTGTGTGTTTTTTTTTTTTCGGATTTCTCTCATTCTCCCACCCACAAATTTTACTCGTTTCTTTTTTTTTTTTTTGTTGTATTTATTTTTTATGCGTCTTTTGGCTGGCGCTTGTCTGACGAGAGGTTTTTCCCGTTTTCCATTTCCCTTGCCCCCAAGGTATTTGCTGCCTTTTGGGAGCGACCGCAAAGAGCGGCAAATTGTTGTTGTTGTTGTTGTTGTTGTTGCTGTTGCAGCTGCTGCTGTGGTGGTGGCAACAATTAAAAGTGCGCCACAGTGCGACACTTTTTTTTTATTTTGCTTGGGCGTCGGCGTGGGCGTGGCAACAACATCAGCACTTAATGTCACATTTCATTAGGCGCATAAAAACTGCTGAGCTGCTGGCTCAACTGTTGTTGTTGCTGTTGTTGCTGCTGCTGCTGCTGTTGCTGCTGTCACAGTTTTCATCAGGCAACAAGTGCCATTGCGGCTAATAAAGAAAATGTGTTGCATACCTTGCGGCTGATGAAGCAAAATAAATAAAAATGTAGTGAAAATAAAGAAAAGTAAAGAAATTTTGCAACTGCTGCATGAGGCAACTTTTGATTTTAAACTTTTCGATCATTTTTATCATTAACTAGTTAAAATTCTTTTCATAGAGTGAATTAAATACGCTACAAGCTTTTACAGTTGGCATACTTTGTGTGATTAAAAGTTGAGCTTATTAAGAGGTAATATTAATATTAAATATAAATTATGAAGAGTTAATGCTTAAAAAACATTTTTTACAAACTTTTAAAAGTTCTTTTGTGTTATACATTATTTTTTATATATTTAAAATATATATTATTCAATTGAGTAAATTAAAAATTTTAAATAATGTTTTTTTTTATTGATAAATGATTTATAATAGTTTATATACTTTTATTTATATAACACTGCAGGCGGCAAGCAATTTTCGGCATTCGTTATTTTTCTTTCAATTTTATAATTTAATTTACATTTATAATTTAATTTACAATTTATTTATTAATACATTTTTAACACTTTTCGACACACATAATTTACAATTTCAAACTTTTAATATTTATAATAAAATATTTGCAATTGCTTTTTCCACTTCTCATTCCCATTTCATTACTTAAATTTTCTCATATTTTATTTAATATAATTACGTTGATTTTCACACTACCCCCACAGTCAAGTGGAGCATCATTTTCAATTCATATTTCATCAGCTCGAGTCATCATCCAACAATTGATAGTCTGTCTGTCTGTCAATCTGTCTGGCTTGTCCACTTGTCATTCAATGCTGGGATTTGGCTAGCCGCAAGTCCTGCTGCTGCTGCCAAACTTTACAAAGAACTGCAAAATTAAATTACTCACTAATTACGCACAAATCCATCAGAATTAACCACAATTAACTAAACTTTGTTGCAACAATTTTCTTGGGTTTTTGTGTGTCCTTGCGGCTGGCTGGTGCTGCTACTGCTGCTACTCCTGCTACTGCTGCCTCCTGCTGAGAGTCCTCGCGGTGCTCGCTTCATTTCAATTATTCAATTTTACACCTTGTGGCATTTTGCACTGAGCAAAAAATATACTCCAACACACACACACACACACACACACATACATTTACAAAGCCTGGCAGCTTGGCAAGAAATGCCAGCGAATTTGGCAGCTCAGCGCTGGAAGTTGGAAGTTAAGAGACTCGTCCTCCATCCGCCCGTCTCTACTTCTTCATCATGCTTGTCGCATTAATCGCACGCGGCAAAAGGACCAAGTTTTGTGCCCGCCTCGCTCAGCCCACATCCCCTGCGAAAATGCTCAGAGAATGGTAGCTGGGCTAGTGGAGGCATGCAGCGCCTGAGCATCTGGAATTTACAGCAGCGCTAAATGAAAAATTGCAGAATGCTTCACAGCGCTTAAAGAAAACGAGCAGACAGCAGCAGTCCGGACTAGGACTGCTCGGCTATGCAAGTAAAAACTGCGGTCACTCTGCCTGCAATAAGTATCATCTACTCCCCCTCCCCCCTCTATCTCTCTCTCCCCCTGTCTCTGTCTCTCTCTTTGGCCCTCCACTTTATTGTGGGCGTGGCTATGCGGTAAATACAACAGGCAGCAACAGCATTTAATGACAATGGGAATCTTGAAGCGTAATGCGCTTAATGCGATATTTTCTTCTTCGTTTCTGTTTCTGTTACGTTGTGTATATTCGAATGCATTTAAATGGTTGTATTTGCGATTGAAGCAATATGATGCCAAAGCCGATAATGAGCCACTCCGTAGGTTGAGCAAGTCTGAGCACTATATAAAATAAGCTGTTGATATTGAAGGCATGTGGCCAAGCTTCGTTAAAGTAAGTAGTATAAGAGAAATGGTTTGACTTGGGAATCTCTTGAGGAAGTGTGGTTTATAAGAAGAAACTTTAAGAAGAACTGCTCTAATTTGGCTTGCTTTGAAATGTGATATCTCTTATATATAAATATATATTTATTTAAATTTTATTGATGTTCTTTATATGTTAAAATTAAAATTTATTATTATTATTTTATATATATATATTTTTTTTTTTGTAATTATTATTTTTTATATTGAAATTTAAATATGTATTTTAATTATTTTATTTTCATTTATTATTTTGTATTATATTTATATATTAAAAATAAAATTTATATTCTTATTATTTTATTATTATTTTTTCATTTTATTTATTTTATTTCAGCGTTGTGTACTTAGCTCTGTAACGCAGTTATAAACTACTATTATTATTTATTTATATAGTATTCATCTTTATTAATGTCTAGTAAATATTTTTTTTATAATTTCATTTAGTTTTTTTTCATTATCTTAACTGTTCTACAAACGTTTTGTTAACCGCTTCATATAGCTTTTTGTCCAGTGTTTAATTCAGAAAGACTTCTGTTTCTTCAATAAGAATTCTGTCAGCTTAAAAGTAGAATCTATAATCAAATTCTATTTTATATTTTAGATTTTAGATTTATATTTTATATTTTATATTTTATATTTTATATTTTATATTTTATATTTTATATTTTATATTTTATATTTTATATTTTATATTTTATATTTTATATTTTATATTTTATATTTTATATTTTATATTTTATATTTTATATTTTATATTTTATATTTTATATTTTATATTTTATATTTTATATTTTATATTTTATATTTTATATTTTATATTTTATATTTTATATTTTATATTTTATATTTTATATTTTATATTTTATATTTTATATTTTATATTTTATATATTTTATATTTTATATTTTATATTTTATATTTTATATTTTATATTGTATATTTTATATTTTATTTTTATATTTTATATTTTATATTTTATATTTTATTTTTTATATTTTATATTGTATATTTTATATATTATTTTTATATTTTATTTTTTAAATTTGATTTTTTATATTTTATTATTTATATTTTACATTTTATTTTTTATTATTTTTATTAATTATTAATTATTAAAAAAAGTATTCTTGAGTTAGTTTTGCAAGAATGAAAATATTGTCGGGTCTGTTTAATAATCCTAGATATATAGCTCGATATGTATACAAGTTTCATCTAAAACCCTGAGAAAAATTTACTTATGCCGAAGCAATACAAATTCAGTTTCATTCACTATATACAAAATCACAAATTAATACCATTTCAAATGATTTACTTTTTATTTGTAACTATATTTAAAACAATTCTAAATTTATTACTTAATCGTGCATCTCACAATTGTCACGCAAGTAATTCCGAAATAAATCCGACACTCTAAGGCCAATGAGAAATATAACAAAAAATTTATATATATGAATTTGCATATATATTAAGATAAACATATTTGTTTATAAATTGCCCAAAAGTCATTTAAAAATATTTCTAAATACAAAATTGCAAAGATCTCTTTATTTCGGTTGCCAATTGCAAATGAAAATCATTTAAAATTCTATAGACTGAAATTGTTGTTGCATTTATAAACAAAAACACACAAGAAAAGCCACAAATTGTTATTTGTCCATTTCACTATATGCAGCCCATTCGTTCTCTAGCTCTCACTCCCTCTCTCTCTCTCTCTCTCTCATTCTTTTACTTGTGCTTTTACGCTCTCGTTTACTATTCCGCTTCGGCTGGCATTGAGCCAAGAAATTTGACTTTTGAGCACCATAATTTGACACGAATTTGTTTCGTAAAATATTTCTTTGTGCAGAGCAAAGAAATTTGTTGGGCTTTGCTGCCTGCAAATATATATATATATATATATATATATATATTTTTTTTATTTTACATTTTGCATTTGGCATTCTGGCCGCAGCATCTTCAATTGAGTTTTTCAGCATTTGCAATGGCCTCAAAATGAAATTAGGCAACGATTCAACTGAGCGTGGCAAATGTTTATAAACTAAACGGACAGCGACGCAAATATGTAAATGCAATGTAAGCATTTTATAATTAAATTTCATAGACCGACGCTTAGTTTGGTTTTCAATGTGTGCGCGATTTCGACTTATAATTTAGTACGCACAAAATCAGTGGCAAAAATTGCACAACAATTAAATAAATGGCTTTTCCGCGCCAAATTTAAATGATTGCGCTTTGCGAAATTAACTCATTATAAAATTAATTAAACAATTGATTGGAGTTTTGCACACAGCGATGTGACCAAATGGGACTGTAATTGTAATTTCTATGTGCCAGCTGCTTGTATATAAATATATATACGAATATATATAGATATATATTTATAGTGGGAGAGAGAGGGAGATATTTACCACATAGACACACGCACACACACACACACACACACACACACACATTCACACGTGCGCGTTTTCTATAACCAACGGAAATTGCACTCAACATAGGCCCAAAGGCAGGCGGCATAGACAAGCGGAAGTTTGTGTGTGTGCCGAGGGAATATATATATATGTGTGTTCGTATGTGTGTTTGCAATCAGTTTTCAGTTTTCAAATCGCCAGCAGCAAAACCGAACAACAAACGAGGCAACAACAACAACAACAAGCAGAAAATAAATGCGTAATGTGCCGCTCGCGGAGGCGTGGCAAATGAAAAAAGTAAAAAAAATATATATATATAAAATACTAAAAAAAAAATACATATATATATATATACATATATGTATATGCACAATAATAGAATCAATTTGTAGTAAACCACATGAGACACATGAAAAACGCAATAAAAACGCACAGCAGTCGCCTCAATTTTCCTGCTCCAGCTCCTGCTGCTGCTGCTGCTGCTGCTGCTGCTGCTGCTCCTGCTACTGTTGCTGCTGTTGCTGCTGCTGCTGTTGCCGCTTTGTGGTCGTTTTTGGGGCAACCACAAAAGAGAGCTTTAAATTATTGCATACTTTAGAGAGCGCATTCGCGTGCGCTTTGGCGTGACAGAAATGAAATCAAACAGTTTGCGCTGACTCACAGCGTGTGTGATTGATAAAAATGATGGAATAACTGAAATGATTGACTGATTACTACTATGTGAATGAATGAATGATGTGAAGAGAGCTAAAGTGAGCTAAACACTGTGTGAGAGATTGATTGAATGACTAGAAGAGCTGACTAACATACTGATTGACTTGGGCAATAAAATGATTGATCGATTGACACACATTGATATGTGATTAGTATACGCTTGACTTGACTGTTCACTGGTTGATTGATTGATTGACTGTCTATATAGGTGGTCAATTGATTAACAATTATATGGATTAATTGATAAACCGATTCATATAGTGCTAGCCAGGCAGACATCAAGATTAACACACTGATTGATTGAGCTTCATTGATAGACTGATGGCTGATTGAGTGATGAACAGACAGATAAACTGGTTTACGAATTGATTGACTGACTGATAGACTAACTAACACATACGTTGATTAATCGATTGACTTACTACTATTTAATATTTGCAGACAGCTAGATTTTTTGATTGATTGACTAACTGATTGTTAGATTGACTGCCATGATGATTAACTGATTGATTTGCTAAATGTTTGACTAAATCATAATATATATATTTGTATATACTGAATATACTGAATATTTATACTGAATATATTTACTGAATGATTGACTAACTGATTGCTGGTTAGTCTAATTAGAGAATTGATTGATATAGAATAATAAACTAGTACAGCTAGACAAACTGACTAAGAGTTGTCTGATTGACTGATTGACCATTTCAGGGAGAAGAGAATGGGCTGCAGAAAAATCAAGAATCTTTTGCGCAAACAAAAAGAAATAATTTAAAAGTGCCAAAAAAGAATATCTGTAATAAAATGTTATTTTTATTTATTTTATTAAATTTAAAAATAAATTCAGTTTTACTCCTAAAACGCAGATAAAATTATTAATTTGGAATAATTGAAATCAATAAGCATTTTTATTTTAAAGAATTATTATATTATAGTACTATGGACTATTTGCACTTGACAATCTGTACTATATACCTATCTATCTATCTATCTATCTATCTATCTATCTATCTATCTATCTATCTATCTATCTATATATCTATCTATCTACCTAGCTATCCTGCCATCCTGCTATATTGCCATTGTTGGAAGCAACTGCCATTTGCCTGCATATGCACTCAGCTACCATGAAAATGTCATTCACATTTATTTAGCAAAAACATAATGCTGCAAAATGTAACAACAAATGTCGCCTAATTGTTGCAACTGTCTGTCAGACTGTAGAACATTTGCGATTCGCCATTGTGGCTTGACAGGAATAAATATATATATATATATATATATATACGTAAATATATAGAGAAAAATATTATGCAAGATGGCAAAGTTGCCAAGTTTTATTTTTTCGCTTCGCTTTTATTTTGAAGCAAACAAAAAATATATATATATATTAAAACTCTGTTCTGACTTTTACATTAAAAACTCTCAAAATGGCGCCGCTAGCAGTGCAAAGCCGTTGACATAGACATAAAGCTGACTATATATATATATGTGTGTGTGTGTGTCGTTAGGTGTGTGTGTGTGTATGGTTAAGTATCCCACTCACATGCATAGCATAGACTCAGCAATTTTTGAGCACAAACGTGACAGGCTCAGCTTGAAGCAGGTTCAACAACAGCTAAAAAAAAAAAATGCTAGACTTGGCTATACCCTATCTTGCAATACTATATACAATATAAGACTCTCAATTTGTAGCTTTACAACTTTTATCAAAAATATTTTTCACCTTCAACTTGAAGCCAGTCAACAGCAGTCCATATACCCATTTGAGCACTTCAGTGAAGGGTGTTTATAAAAAATGTGGCTGCAAGAGCCTTGACAACATTCACAGTCGAGCAACGAGGGGTTTGGCCCAAGCGCGTATAGAGGCTGGTTGTGGCGCGTGTTGTGCGCGTTTTTAAACGCGTCGCTCAATTGTCTTCTGCTTTGCCACCTGTCGCAACGTGTGTGGCAAACTGAGCAGAGCGAGCCAGCACTCTATGGCTGTTGTTGTTGTGGTTGTGTCGTTTTTAGCGCACTTATGCCACACACACAAACACACACACACACACACACACACACACTCAGCAATCCTTTGTCTATATAATTTTCATTTTGTCAGCGCATTTTGTAACTTAATTAGCATTTTTATAAATACAATTTGATGCCTCTATCTCTTTCCAGAGATAATTTTGACTTTTTCTTTTTTCTTTTTTCGACCGTCTGCTGTCGTTGACAAAAAGTGTCAGATATCGTATATAAATGTTGTTGTTGCTGCCGCTTTTAATAAAGTGTAAATTAATATGAGCAGCAAGACAATAAGGTTGGCAAATTGTAAATCATAATAAAAGAGTGAAAGCCTTTTGACATGTGAGTGCGCAACAGACAAAGGATAAGCCCGAGAGCACAAGAAAGCAGCTGAATATCACATATGAATTTCATCAAAATATTATTATTATATTTTATATATGCCATGAAAAGCGCTTCATTTAATTATTAACAAATGCTGTTGAAGTTCTTTTGATTTTCGAGTTAAATCTCTATATATAGAAATAAATCTAGAAATAAATCAAACTTTTCAAAGAATTATATAAATTTTTTTAAATTTTATTTTATGTATTTAATCCTCTTAACTTTTGTATTGAAATATTCTTCATTAAGGACTTATTTTATATATAGTAAATTTCACATATGCCTGAGCTTTCCTTTTGCTTAATTTGCTTCTTAATTATAAGACTCAAATTAAACAAAAAAAAAAAAAAAATGAATATATATATGTATATATATATATAAAATAAAAAAAAATTCTTTGAGAATTTCATTAAAACTCCTTGTGCAATTTATTTATTAATTTTAACAATATTTTAAGCTGCTTGCGACGCAATTTGAAGCTTGTTAACATGACTTGACAAGACACATACACAAGTCACACACACACACACACACACATACACATATACACACATTTGTTGTCTTATGCAGACACCCCGAGAGCAGGATCCTTGGAGAGCAACTGCTTGACACTTGTCTGTTGAAGCAATGTCTGTCCTGTTTGTTCTATATATTCATGTTGTTGCTGCTGCTGCTGCTGCTGCTGCTGCTGCTGCTGGCATTGCATAAATGCCTTTTAAGTCGCTTTAATCTCCTTACATTTCAAGTTGTTTGCTGTTACTGCATAATTAATTAGTGCAAAATAGCAAAGCAAAAATAAAAGTGATGCCAGTGCTGCGAGAAAAGCTAAAGAAACCAAACTTGACAGCTTTTGATGAGTGCTGCAAAGTGTTGCACACACACACACACACACAGACAGGACACACACACACACATACGTCTAGCACTTGTGTGTATTTTATTTTGTTTTTGCCCTTTTTTTTTTTTTTGTCCCAACTCTATCATCAGTTGTGCTGTTCACAGCTTCGTTTGCGACTTCTTTCTAGCTGATTATTTTAATGAAGACTCTGCTGTTGCGCCTCCCTCTACCCCTACCCCTGCCCCTACCCCTTCCCAGCTCTATGTGTTTTATTATGAAAAGCTGGCTTGTTGCCAGGCTCTTGTGTCACGCTACTTACGTATTGAATGTTGTGTAAATAGTTAAAAGTGAACTTCACATACCTGAAAGCAACAAGAAAGAGAAAATTCACATTAATTAAATATTCAAATCACTTGAATTTAATTGTGACTTAAGCATAATTAATTCAAAATAGTTAAGATTTGCTAATTAATTGAATGTCACGCTGTATGTATGTAGCTTAAAGAATGCTTAAAGGATTTAAATTATATAATCTCTCCAAAGATTCAAATTCATTTCATTTTACAAATTCATTTTAAATATATTCGCAGTTCATAAGCTTCATGCACTTTTGTGTAATTGAAGCGACTTGAGTTAAGTAGAACAATTCTCAGCATATAAATATATATATATATATATATCTATTGATTTATATATATATATATATATTTCACATCTCTGGCAACTCTTTACGCCATTCTCTGTTATCAACACACGACCCTAATGACCCACAGATTGTAAAGCTATCAACTGGCTTGCATTTGATAAACACCTTAACATTTCCCCCATTTGCCACAATCTCGACTTAATTTAGAGGCAATGCGCACCAAATTTTACGTCGAGCTTGGTTCATCGGTAATGGCCAACCTCATTCGGGGCCTTGCCAACTCTACCGCCCTACGCCCTTTCCCACCACGAAGACGTCGTTCTGCTTTTCTTCCCCTTTTTACATTGGCTTCTTTGCTATTACTGCTGCTGTCATCAGCATCAACTCTTCCTTGGCTGCCTTTTGCATTTGGGCTTAAGAGCCAGCGCTGAGCTTCAAGCGCACTTAATGTGCACCACACACACACACACACACACACATAGCCTTGGCAGCCCTCTCTCTTTCTCTCTCTCTTCCCTTTTCTCTCTCATTCTATTTCTCGCTTAGCCTCGCACTTTAAAATGTAACAAGAAAATTGGTAATTGCTGCAGGTCACACGCCGCTGCTGTCAGCAACGACTTGCGGCACGCCCACAAACACCCCTAATGCCACACTCATTCTCTCTCCCTCTCTCTCTCACACACACACACACATTTGTAGCAAGGCAGTACCGCAGCAGCAGCCGCAACAACATCTTTGGGGGGCCATTAACGGCAGCAGCCACGGCAACAACAACAACAACAACTTGGCTTAGCGAGTTACATTAATGTCATTTCAGGTAGACTTCAGATCCTGGAATTTCCGCTTGCGCCCTTGCACACTTGCGGGCGCACTTTAAACTTGTTCAACTTTCTGCCCGCTCAGGTGTCAATCATCAAATTTTATATGTCCCACTTCCAGGTCTCTCTGCTACCCTGCTCCCTGTCTTGCCCAGCACCGCCCGCCCTGCCCTGCTCGCTGTTCCTGCTCCAGCCCCTCAAATCACAACAAGCACTTGAGCAAAAACTTTCAAAACTGACGCAACTGTCATAAAAAAAATAAAATAGCCAAAAAAAAAAATCAAAATCAAATCGAATCGAATTGTTGCTCAAATTATAAATACCCTGTACATTTTGAATATGGGATAAAATTAAAATTTGTATAAAAATACACAAATTTTAAATTATTTAATTAATTAATTAAATTAAAAAATATACATATGGGATAAAATTTAAATTTGTATAAAAATACACAAATTTTAAATTATTTAATTAATTAATTAAATTTAAAAATATAAACATGGGATAAAATTAAAATTTGTATAAAAATACACAAATTTTAAATTATTTAATTAATTAATTAAATTTAAAAATATAAATATGGGATAAAATTTAAATTTGTATAAAAATACACAAATTTTAAATTATTTAATTAATTAATTAAATTTAAAAATATAAATATGGGATAAAATTAAAATTTGTATAAAAATACACAAATTTTAAATTATTTAATTAATTAATTAAATTAAAAAATATACATATGGGATAAAATTAAAATTTGTAAAAAAATACAAAAATGTAATTAATTAATTAAATTAAAAAATATAAATAATAATTTAAACTTAGTTTCTCTGCACTATAAATCTTGTAGATACTACGTAAAATTAAATGAATGCATATTTAATCATTCACTGAAATTTGAATAAAATATATTATTTATTTATAAGGGGCAGAATGCTTAACGAGAGATAGATTTATAGACGCTCTCCATAAAAATTCAATATATAAACAGAACTAAAATAATTATTAAAATATGTGTATATATATATATATATATATATATATATATAATGTCAACAAAATTAGTCTAGGTATAAATCTTATAAATCTTATAGAAATCATGCAAAACAATTTTGTCATTTATTTATTTATTTTTTTTTACTATTGAGAATGTTTAACAGACTCATAGATACTCTTCATACAAAACTGAATATAATAAATAATATTATCAAAATATATATATTTCCTACAAATAAAGCCAACTTTTTCAGCATTTTATACACTCACACAAAACACTCAAAGAATAAAAGTAAATTGTAATATGCCCTTTTGAAGCACTCATTTCCTGGGAATTAAAATACAATGAGTGCGAAAATGTTCAAACCTCAAAAAAAAAAAAAAAAATAAAGTAAAAAAAAAAAAAATAGAAGTAAAACTTTTCGTGGCGCACACTTTAGAACACATTTCAAAGGCCACAGAATGGCAGCGGGAAGAACTGTGCCATTGTCTTAATGTGCCCGCCAGCTACTCGAACAGAATAACAAAAAAAAAAAAAAAACAAACAAAATGAGTCTGAACAACAACAAAAACAAAAAAAGTACTTGAAATTCATGCGAAGCTCGCAACTTGGCAGGACAAATGGAATCTCGACTTGGACATGGCTGCATTTGGTTTTTATGCGCCCCAGCTCTAGTTACAGCTACAGCTCCAGCTCCAGTGGCGGTAATTTAGTTTGATGGGCGTGTCGCAGACGACGCCCATTGGCAATAACAGAACTTCGTCACATGTTGCATTTGCTGCTGCTGCTGCTGCTGCCCTGGCGACTCCTGCTCGACGAAAGTTCACAGCTAGTTGAGGCTTATGTTTGGATTGGAAGCGAATTCCCGCTGAGTTTGATGTGTTTGTAATTAGTTTTTTCGGCGGCCATCAGAGGGCGCGCCAAACGGAAATGAAATTGCTTGCAATCATTTTTCAAAATAGTAAATGGAATATTTTCTAAAATTTGAAATTAGCGCCAGAGATAATAATAAACAACAGCAGGCGAACGTCTGCGAATGACCCCCGTTAAGCACTAAACGCAGGGGTTGGCTTCGCTGGCTCGCAAGGAATTAGGCGTAGCGTAGACTCATCTTGGATGAAAAGTAGTAGAAGAGGTTTCCCATTTTCCGGATTGCCCATTTACAAAATGTGCGTACAGCAATTTCGCTGACTTCGTTGGTTTTGCTGAGCTCTGGGATAATTTTAATGAATTCGGACGTCTTAAAGCAGAATAATGTTGCCCACTTTTCAGTTTTCTGTGGGGCGATAGCGAGGCTTAAGCTTCAAAATTAGTGCTGAATGAAATATTAACAACAATAAATACTAAAGTACAGTTATTAAAAGGCAAATTCACTTGGCAAATATCGTAGATAATTGTTAAGTGGAAATTATAAATTAAATGAGCTTTAAGCTTTGAGTTCAATGTTAAATTGTTTTTAAATTGCAATTTAATTTGCATTGATGTGCAAATATTTATCCATTTTAAGGATGCAAAAAAAAAAAATAAACAAATAAAAATAATAATAAAAAAATAAATAAAAATTAAAAAACAAATAATAAAAATTAAAAAATAAGAAAAAAATAAATATAAATAAAAATAAATAAAAAAAAATGCTGATAAACCCTTTTTTTGTGTAAAAATTAATATAAAAAATATGTATATATGAAATATATATTTTATATGTAAAATATGAAAAATCCTATATTTTTTATAATAAGTTGTTTATATAAAATTAAATATAACTTAAATTTATGTATAAATTATATAAAAATTTAAAAAAAACTTATATATTTATTTATTATTATATTGTATTATAAAATATATATTTCCATAATTACATTTCATGAATGCAAAGAATAAAAAATTATATATTCTATACATTCATATCAAAATAAACATTAAATGGATATATAAATAATATATATTTATTAATAAAAAAAAAAGTAATATAAGCAATATATAACAATTAATTTTAATAATGAAAAAATATTATGTTTATTTAGGAGTAAACCTCAACTTTTCTAATCCATAAGACATTTATATAAGCCCAAGACAGAAGCCATTGCAAAGGCTCTGCATTAAGCTTAGAAACTGCTAAGAAAAAAAAAACTCTGCTTGCCGTTGACAAACAGCAGACACAGCAGAGACAACACATAAGCTGAGACAAACACAAACACAAACACACACACACACACACACACACACACACACAGAGAGAGAGCGGATGAATTTGTCGCGCTCATAGATGCTACGTGGCATACATAATCAACATCATCATTAAATGACATTATGTAAATAAAACCAAAATGGGAAACGTTGTCGCGCAGATTTGGCCAACTTTTCAATGGCATTAAATGCAAGAGAGAGGCAAGAGCAGCAAAAAAAAAAAAAAAAATATATATATATATATATATATATATATATATAAGAAAATTGAGCAGACAAAAGGACAACAAGGAGACGCCTAATAAAGTTCGGTGTGCCCATAAAGATGCGCTGACAATTCCCGCAAGGCAAAAACCGAAACGTAGACGAGACTTGAGTCGGCGGTATATATTGGTTAAAAAAAAAGAAATAGAAGAAGAAGAAGAAATGAACGCAATGCGGCAAGATTACGCATACGCCGTGTGTGTGTGTGTGTGTGTGTGTGTTTGAATTTGATAGAGGTCTACAGCTGAGCGCAGCCAGGATACACCAAACACAAAATTAGAAGCAGGTCGCAGCTGACAAAAGGTGAGGGCGAGACAGAGAGAAAGAGAGAGAGAGTGAGTGAGAGAGAGAGAGACAGAGAGTCAAAGGCAGGTAAGCGTTGAGGTGGACAGTTTCATTTGTCGCTGCTACACTTTGTTTTCCGCCTCTTCATTCATTTTTGTTTCTTTCTCTCATTTTTTTTCTGTTTGTCGTTTTCGTTTTTGCCTCTTAAATGCCTCGCTGCGCGCAATGAATTTGTTATGAATTTATGTAGCGTTGGCGCCAGAGGGCGTGGCAGGCAAATGAAAGTAATAAGTTCCATGTGGCTGCCTACACCCAGAGCTGTGGGCGGGGGCGGGGTGGAGGGGTGGTGGTGTTTGTGCCAAAGAAACGTGCGACAAAGCGGCAATGATTATGCGACGCATAAGACAACAGCCTGCCGCACATTCCACAAATACAGAGACACACAGCGCGAGAGAGTGAGAGAGAGAGAGAGAGGGAGAGAGAGGGAGAGAGAGGGAGAGCGGGAGAGTGAGGGAACGCAGGTTAACTCCAATTTGCCAGGGCACATAATGCCGACAATGCTGACAATGTCGTTTGCAGCTCCCCTCGACCCTCACAGTGGGCGCGAAAAACATTTTCTATTTGGCATTGCTTTCGTTTTCAATTTGGCTGCCGCCAGTATTACTTCTTCTTTCCCAGCCTGCGCTCTGCATCAACGTCGTCATCATCAGCGTCTTTGTCTTTGCCAGCGGCTGCTCAGCTGTGCTTGGACCCATAGATGGGGAAGCATCCAGTACACGGTTATATGGCACTGTGCGGCTGGCAGATGCGCTATGCTTTTCTCGGCTTTCCGTAAAAAACAATAAATATTAAAATAAAATTTGTTATGCGAGACAAGCAGACACGCCAGATAAAGGCGCCAAGAGCGCGCAGGGGGAAGGGGGAGGGGGGCGGCATCAGGCCAAAGGACGGGGTCTAACAAATGTCGCGAGGTCGTTTTCCTGGTAAACACTTTAAGCGGACTGACAGTAATTTCAGTTGTAATTTGAATGCCGCCAACGACGACTACAGCCAGGTGGACCGAGCTGTTCGAATTGTTAAAACATTTTTATTGGCTTAGTTGAGCACTGGGCAGAGGAGCTGTGAGTGATCGGGTATTGAGTGGACATCTAATAAGAAACGAATGCGCAAAAGTAACTGAAAAGCGTAATTTAACGAGACTCGAATTACAATAAATGTGAAAGCTATTGTAAAGCGAGTCAATAGGATTGCCGCTTCAAGGGATTAAGCAAATGTAATTAAATTAAAGAGAGTCGTAAACAGTTGCTTGAAACAATACAGAATGGAAATTATAAGTGGGAAAGATTTCTGTTTCATATCTAGTATTATTATATATAATAACTGGCAAAGTGATTCAATTAAGCTAATTAGTTGGAGCAGCGAATTGTTAAAGATAAAATTTAAAGAATATTTTGTTAAAGAAATTTAAAATGAATATCATGAATAGATTATAGTACACAACAATGGGACTTAATCATTGAGTATCGGAATATATTTGGTATTTATTTTGATGTGTTGAGAGATTCGATATGGTATCTGTTGCATAAGGGAAAGTTCGCAAGGAACGCAGTATTACAAAGATATCTAATGATTTTTAGAGTCTCAGGTCTCGGTATATAACAAAACTTCAGATGAGCCATCATGATGAAGCCATCAATGTCAAAAGGCGAACAAGCCTGGACCGCAGGGCATTCAAAAGCACTTGAAATATGGCTGAGTCGAATAGATAAAGAAATAAATCAGTCTAAATTCAATCAGCAGGTTCATTCACTATTTAAGCTTAAGAGCTAAGTGAGATTAGAGTTATTTGTTCATGACATAATTTTTATTTTTATTTTAATTTTATTTTGTTTTTAATATTATTATTATTATTATTATTATTATTATTATTATTATTATTATTATTATTATTATTATTATTATTATTATTATTATTATTATTATTATTATCATTATTATTATTATTATTATTATTATTATTATTATTATTATTGTTATTATTATTATTATTTATTTATTTATTTTTTTTTTACAATCTATGTCCATCTCTTTTAAATATTCCTTAGTTAAGTTAAGTGAATCTCCATGATATACTAGGCCTAAGCTTACTTCGTAATCGGGCTCAGCAAACTTAAGTCAAAGTCAAATTATTTTTAAACTCGTTTAGTAAAATAAAAAAACTGTTTTGAAATTATAAACTAAATTGATATTCTTTATTCTTATGTGACAAAATTTTTAATTAGATTTTTAAGTAGATTTTAGTAAAACAAGAATTTGTTTTTTGAAATTATAAACAAAATTAATATTTACTTTTTTTGACAAAATTTATAATGTGATTGAGAAAGTGTAATATAAATTCCTATCAAGCAGTTGGTGCAAATCGATTATTATTACAAATTCAAAATAAATTATTTAACATTTAAGCTAAAATAATGTAAAATAAATGCCAAAATTCATATTAAATTTTTTAACTTGTTATTTAATCTATTTTTTATTATATATATTATATAAAAATATATTAGATTATGCTAATCTATTATTATTACAAATTCAAAAAAAATTATTTAACATTTAAATTATTGCACTTCTCAATTCAAATTAAACTATTTAACTTATTATTCAATCTATTTATATTATATATATAATATAACTATATAATAGATTTTTATTAAATAAGCAAACAAAATACTAAAGCTTCAAATGAATTCCAGCAATTGTAAGATGAATCAAATTTTATTTACCCATATTTCGTTTTTTAGCTAAAAATATAATTTATTTCAAGTGAATTTGATGTAAAATAGCAAGACGTAATCTGAGATTGCAGCTCAATTATAGAGCGAAACATTTCACAATTCAAGTCTGACAAAAATTGTTTGCACAACCTTGGCACGCTACACGGTGATATACCTCAGTTACGCACACACACACACACACAGACACGCACACACAAACATTAAATAGACACTTGAACTAGGGATACAGAGATACAAGCGACGACTGGCACAACTAGCTGGGCTTGGGTTGTATGACGACGCTGTTTATAATTTTATCAACTTGTATAAATATGACAAATCGCTTTATGACTTCTCACGCAGAGCGAGGCCTGAGAGCGAGATAGATACAGAGAGTGAAAGAGAGGTAAAGACGAGGATGGCGCCACGCTGATATGGAAACCAAAAAGCAGCTGGCCAGGAAAGATGCCAGCCGGAGGCAGCAGACACGCAAGCAACCCTCTACATACAACTAAAATAATCAAGAAAAATGTTTTGCACTAAATCAGCAGCAAAAGGAAGCAGCGAGTGAGAGAGAGCGTGAGAGAGAGAGAGAGAGAGAGAGAGCTTGGGGCGAGTGTGTGCGTTCGGTATCATGGCAGCAAGGAAATGAAAACCGCAGGCGACACTCCATGGCCACTTCCCAAGCGATTTTTTTTTTTCGCCAGCTCTATCTACTTTTTCTATTTGGTTTTTTTTTCTTCTTCATTTTTCCTGCTGTAGTTCTTGCCGTTGCTGTTGTCTCTGCGGCGTATACGCAACGTCAACGCGCAGCTTATGCGCTTTTCCGCATTTTCCGCTATGCCTGCCACAGAACGCGAATTCCGACAGCTGCAGCTGTCGCTGGGCAACTGTGAAGCACATTTGCTTGATGTTATCGGTATGGCTAATGTTTTTTTTCTTTGCCATTTTTTCATTTATATATATATATATACAGTAGCGAGCAAAAGTGAGTGAATGTTTGCAAATTTTGACTTTGACGATGTATAAAAAAAAAACTATACAAGCAAATCAAGAATTTTTTTTTATTTTTTATTTATTATACTATTCTTAACAAATAAAACATAACTTCAAAGAAAAATGAGATCAATTCAAAGAGTTAGAAAGAAAAACCCAAAAAAACTCGCATAAACTCAATTTTGCACGTTTAAAAAATATTAATAAAATAACGAATTTTTAATATTTGGTCCATAGACACTTATTAGTAATAACTTTTTTTATACGTTTTGGCATGCTCTCTACCAAATTTTGTATAATTTCCTTCGGAATTTGTCTCCACTCGGTTTCTATCCGTTCCCAGAGCATGGCCATGCTCGTTGGTGCTGCGTCGTACTGTCCCAGACGCCTTTTCACAATGGACCATAGATTTTCTATTGGATTAAGGTCGGGACTCTGTGCTGGCCATTCCATTAGCTTAAAATTTTGCTTTCCAATCCATTCCTTCACAATTTTCGCGGAATGTTTTGGATCCCCATCTTGTTGAAAAACTATTTCTTTCTCGGGATACGCGCATATCTCAATAAAATTGGGAAGATGAGTTTGCAAAATACTTAGGTAATTCTCTTTGCGCATTATGCCCTCAATTAAATGCAGTCGACCAACGTTCCATCAAGTAAAACATCCCCAAACCATAATCCGCCGCCATACTTGACAGTTTGCTTTACATGGTGGCTTTGAATTCGCTCCCCAGGTCTACGCCAGCAGTAAAGTTCTCCATCTGATTGATAACGATTAAATTTTGATTCATCCGACCAAATAACTCGTTTCCAATCGTTGGTCCAGCTTTTAAATTTTTTTTGCAAATTTCAATCGAGCTTTTACATTTTTTTTTCAGATAAAGCAGGTTTGTTTTTCATAACGGATGAGGCACATCCGATTTTTCAAAGGGCTCTTCTAGCAGTCCATTCGCTAACATTTTTTTCAATTGCTACAGAAGCCCCCTTTGGTGTTAGCAACCTATTTCTCCTCATTTCCAATATTATTAGTCGAGCATCTGAGTCCGTTAACAATTTTTTGCGACCTCTGACTTGATATTTGGGTGTCACATTTCGTCTTTTTTGAGCTGCGATCACTGCGGATTGACTGATACCAAGCTTTTCGACGTGAAGAAAAACCCTTCTCGGTCAGGCACACAACACTATTTTCAATTTCAGTTGAAATTTTTCTCATATTTAAACAATTTGTAACAATTAATATTTCATGTGCTACAAAAGGAAAAAGTGCGACTTTATTTGCAATAAACACGTGTCAAATTGCTTTATGAATAAGAAAATTAAAAGAACTAAGATAACGGTAAATCTTCATGCTCATTCTACGAATAAGAAAAATATGAAAATAATGAAAGTAACGGAAAATCTGAATGATTTCGTCTAAGGAAACAAGTAGAAGTGCGAAGATAGATGCAAATAATAAAACGTGCAAAATTGAGTTTATGCGAGTTTTTTTGGGTTTTTCTTTCTAACTCTTTGAATTGATCTCATTTTTCTTTGAAGTTATGTTTTATTTGTTAAGAATAGTATAATAAATAAAAAATAAAAAAAAATTCTTGATTTGCTTGTATAGTTTTTTTTTTATACATCGTCAAAGTCAAAATTTGCAAACATTCACTCACTTTTGCTCGCCACTGTATATATATATATATATATATATATATTTTTTCAGGCATTTCTTTACCTTCTCTCAAGTAATTTGCATAATTACTGTTGTCTCTTCTTTTGTTGTGCGTGTGTCTAGTTAAATTGAGCATTAAATTTGTTGCTTCAATATTTGAGACAAACTTAATTAGCAAAGTCACACCAAAAAAAAAAAAAAAAAAACATAAATTATAGAAATTATCCAGCAGCGACCATGGTAACAAAGAGATTGCTAATGCATTTGTGGCCGTCTTGCGAATGAAGTGAAATATTGAGATTGGGAGGAAACAAATTTATTTAAGAAACTATAAATAAATATATATTAATAAAATAAATTTTCTTCTATATCTATTTAAAAAATCTTCTTGCTTCTTGAATGACTAAATATTCTTTCTATTATTATTAATTATTATAACTTTAGCTATCTAGTTCCCTTGATTGAATATAATAAATTATTATATTTTTTTGTGCCTGATTTTATTTTTTCAAATCATAAATAATATTCGAATCATTTACAAATTTCATAGTTTTTTTCATTTTATTTTTTTGCAATATTTAATATTTGCTTCTTTTGAGTTCTTGATTGAAGTTTGTTTTTTTTTTCTTTTTTTTTTTTGCAGTTGCAAGCACAAAGAAATAAACATTATTAATTTAATGTCACTTACAATTTTCATTATTTTATAATCTGAAAATGATAAGCGGTTTGATATGCAGAACCTGGCTTTTCTGTAATTAATTTAATATTAAATAATAATAATATATATGTATTTAAAAAATTCATATAATTAATAATTCTTATAAATATATAATCTGCAAATTTTCGGTAATTAATTTAATTTTAAATAATAATAATATACATATATATGTTCTATTAATTTTTAAAAATGTAATATTAAGTAACAAAAATATTTATTTTTCGGTAATTAATTTAATATAAAATAATATTAATATACCTATATTAATTCCATTAATTTTTTTTAGAAATTTTATTTTAAATATTAATAATATATATATATATTTTTTTATATTTATTATATTATATTATTATATTTTATTTCTATTTATATTTATAAATTAAATTCATCATCATATATATACATATATATATTATATATCTGATTTTGTATCTACTGAGATTTGTTTGTTCGTTTTTTTTTTTTTCATTTACATTGTGCCCAGGTCAAACGTTTGTTTGCATATATAATTTTTTCCAACAACAAATTTGCAAATGAACTTATGTTAATTACTGAGACTTTGGCCCCTTCGCCAGCACAGTAAAAAGATTTGATGTCAATATATATATATATATATATATATACTTATAGTGCGCTCGGCACTTAAACCTCTGCTCTGTGGCCGTTTCGACGTCATAGTCAGGGCTACAGTTGCTGGGCTAAACATTAACGTCTTGATAAGTCGGGCAACCCTCATGGCAAATACCTGTGCGTCGTTGTCATGTCAACCCCTCCAGGGCAAGTTTTGGGGCCGCCTGGCTGTTACATAATTTTGTCACTAATCCGGGCAATAAGATTGTTTAATTTTGCGCTAAACTTAACGCTTTCTTTGCCTGCTTTACTTATTTTGTTTTGTTTATTTTATTTTTTTTTCCTTTTTCGACAGCTTTGTTGTCGTCTTGCTTTAGCTGTTTGCTGTTATTTTGCTGCCTTGGCACGTTCTGCCAGCTCTCTCTCTCTGTGTGTGTGTGTGTGTTTGTTTATCTGCTCCATCCAGCAGCAGTTTTCGGATATCTGTCTCAGGCAACACCATAGCCATAGCTCTATGTGAGCTATGCAAATTGTGGCACACCTGCCGAGCAGCAGCAGCAGCAGCAGCAGCATTTGGGGTCTCATGTGCATTGGCATACATTACCCCCTGGTAAATGTTACAATCTAGTTGCCTGTGTGGGGGGACAAAGCTCTCCCCCCCCCATGCCTTGTGTCTCGAGCAAAGCCCCTGTAAAATGCTTTATTTGCACAAAAGCGTGCGCGCCCTGGCTACACATCCTCAACGTGTGTCCTTATGTTCCCCTATCTATGTCTACGTCTCTGTGTGTGTGTGTGTGTGTGTTTGCCTCATTTCGTTTGATTTTGTGCTCTGCGACTGCTGCTGCTGCTGCTGCTGCTGTTGCTGCTCCTCTTGGTTCCACTTGGCTGCCAGGCTGATACTTTTTATAGATTGCCGCCAGTTGCTGCGTCTTTTGCCTTTTGTGTGATAATAAATTTGCTTTGGTCTAAGGCAACAACTGGGGGATTGCAGCTACAGTTCCTTTACAACACCACTCAACCCCACACACACACACACACACACACGTTACACCCTGCCCCAACGTCAGAGCTTTGTCTGCTGCCTTTCATTTTGTGCCTTTTTCTTTCTTTTCATTTAGCTCCCTTTCCTTTCCTTTTTTTTTTTTTTTGGTATTTTTATGCAAACAATACTCGAGTGTATGCAAATATTTGAGTTTTAAGTGTGCTTGCAGCTCACACACACACACACACACACACACGCACACATTTGCTCTGTGCTCAAAATTAAAACCCAGCACAAATGAAGCAAAAAGATATGACTGCAAAAAGTCTACAGCTTTTCGTCTCTCTTCCTTACACACGCTCATGTTCATTTTGTTTCAATAAATGTGAAAATTATTAAATTAAGTAACTGCCTTTTGCATTGCCCTTTTCCTTTTGCTTTTCCATTTCCCAGCTTAACATATGCCACACACACACGCACACTCATGTGTGTGTGTGTGTGTGTGTGTATGTCTGCTCATTGTTCAGCGAAAGTGGTTTTATGTTTATAAGCAAATAAATTACTGTGTAAATAGGTTAAATTCTCTCGCATGAGCATTGGAATGTGCCTCCAGCACCCAAGGGCACAAAATATTTGGAAATTGGCGTCAGCTGCACATGAGAATTTACTCTTAGAACTTGCTGTGAGTGTGTGGGTCTGTCTCTCTCTCTCTCTCTCTCTCTCTCTCTCTCTCTGTGTGTGTGTGTACCTTAAGGGACTTGTCTTTCAATTGCGAGACGTTTAATGTGACAATTAAATTTCATTTTGAGCAAGACTTAAATTATTTCTGGGCCTGTACTGTGTGTCTGAAGCACCCCAAGGATATGTCAATGAAACGAGCAAATCTCAGATAATTCACTTAAAATAGAGAGCACAGCAGAGCAGAGCAGCAACAGCAACAACTTCAAGTAGCTAAAGTCTATCATGAAATTGAGTTAGTTTCTTGAAGCAGACAGAGAGAGAAATTTGAGCTCGTAAACTTTAATCAATTGCTAAAGGTCATCCACAATTCTTCAATTCATCTGATTGAAATGATCAAAGACTTTCACATATGCTTGCCATGGGAGCTGTGTCTGCTCTGACTCACTCAGATTGTGTGAGGAGAGGAGAACTCGTTCGAGTGGCAAATGATATATTTTTGTGCTCTCTGCTTTGGTCAAGTTTGACATTGCGCCAAGCGAAATTATTAAATAGAAGTGCAGAAATAATTACAAAAAAATAAAAAATGAAGAAGAAGAAGCAGAAGAAGAAGGGGAAAAAATGTGACAAGACAAATAGCAGCAGCAAAAGTTGCCGAAATTAAAGGAAAGTAATTAAAAAGTGCGATTAAAATCAGTGAGAGGAATGGCGGGAAGCGGGAAGGAAGTGCAAATTAAAATGAAACGAACTTGCGCAAATTGTTGACGCTTGCCATTAAGCTTAAAGCTCAGAGCAGTGCGCTGTCAGCGCAGTCAACGAAAGGATTTAAGCCAAAAATAATGATAATAATAATGATAATAATAATAATAATAATTATGAGTGAGAGACAGATTGTCACAAGTTGTCAAAGTGAATGTGCACAGCGCGTAATAAGCATGAGCCAGGAGACGAGTGGAGAGAGAGAGAGAGAGAGAGAGAGAGAGAGAGTGAGAGAGAAGCGAAAGGGGCACTGGCCATAAAACTGGCAATGGAAATGCTGATGGATGGTTTGTTTGTCGCTGTTGTTGCCTGCCAGCTGTCCGCAGATTGTTAAACAATTTTTGAGCAACTCAGTGCTCAAAGCTGAGGAAATTAAGTAAAAGTGTTGTGGCATGGCCTAAGTTATGTAAGAATTTGCAGCTGTTTTTTTTTTTTTTTTTTAGATGAGAATTTTTCAGTTTTAGACAATGAGTACGTTTTAAGTAGAGTTAGATTAGATAATTAGATATAAAATGGAGAATTTTTGTTAATTTGTAAAGAGATTCTATTTATATATGTATGTTCCTTCTTCCCTCCATCCCTCACTCTCTCTCTCTCTCTCTATCAACTGAATTTGCAGCTGTTTTTTAAGAAGAGAATTTCTCAGTTTTAGAGAAAGAGTAAGTTTTCAATAGAGTTAGAGTAGATAATTGTATATAAAATGGAGAATTTATGGTATTTTTTATGAAGGATATAAGATGAAGAATTTATGGTATTTTTTGTAAAGGTATTTTTCCTATATAAAGTCGAGTCTCAAAAATCGCAAAAAATTCTATTCCTTAAAAAAAAAATTCGTTAATTTGTAAAAATTCCATACATTTTGGTTCCCTCGTTAATTCGTAGTCTTTTTCTACCATTGATAATGCAAAACAATTTAATATAGCTCCATCAATAATCACGTCAATTTTATATTAAAGAGAGTTTATTCTGCAAACATCTCATAGTAAAAAAATGTAGAAATGTAGATTCGTTTAAAAATTATTAATTTTGTTATTATATTTATTGTGTAATTATGATTTAGTATGAAAAACGTACAAATGAATGTAGTTAAATATTTTTTTTTTAATTAAATTTATGAAATATAAAAATCTCATTTATTTTTCTTTTTCGAATCTCGTTTAATGGAAATCTCGATAATTTTAATTTCTATGTAAATCGAAAAAAAAAGCAGATCCCTTTGCCATATGAGGACTCGACTGTATATTGCCCCTCTCTCTCTCTCTCTCTCTCTCTCAACTCTACTTAAAATAAAGTTATTTCTTGGTAATTTTTTAAAAGATTTTATCTACATATGTATATTCCCCTCTCTCTCTCTTTCACTCTCTCTCTCTCTCTTTCACTCTCTCTCTCTCTCTCTCTCTCTCTCTCTCTCTTTCTTTCCCACTCTCTCTCTCTCGTTTTCTACCTCTCACACTCTCTCTCTCTCTATCTCTCTTTATTTAACCTTTTTTTTGTCACTGTGGCCATAAACAAGAGTTATATACACACTATTAAGTAGTCCATGGAGAATGCGTGCTTTCAAAAGGCTGTTGAAATCAAATTGCTGCACATTATTCTAAGCGTTTCAGTGTTTCCATATGCGACCAAATTAGTTCTCAGAGCTCGACGAGAACATAAAGACGCGCAGCTGTTGACATTTATGATGCGAGCTACATTCCGGTTGCTCTAACACCCATCAACCCACACACACACACACGATTCAGCAATCCCAGCTGTGGCGCTCTTCAGCGCACACCCAAGACGTAGACACACGCACACACACACACATATACTTCATATATTACTCATACGCAGCATAGGCCAAATTGTTTTCAATGAAGGTGCTCAACCCGCAAGAGAACTCGGCCTGACACTTGAGGCTGTCTGCCTCTGCCTTTAAGCAGGTGTGCAACAGAGAGAGAGTGTGTGTGTGAGTGTGTTTGTGTGTGGGTATATTGTGTGAGTGTTCGTGCGAGTGTTTTTATGCCACTCAAGTGTAAGGTAAACAAACACAGACACAATGCTGCCGAGGCAGGTCTCAGGAAGCGTAAGGCAAATGTAAGCAAAGGACACATTTGCCTGCCTCACCTCTGGGGGCGCCAGCAAACTATTATAAATGTTGACAATAATGGCTTTTTAAGCCCATTTCCCAAGCACTAAGTGGGCGTTCGTATACGTGTGTGGGGTCTTCAAAATAAATGTCATTTTAATGAATGCCTGAATTAAAAGTACGGCCGTCGTAAGCGCTGCTCTTAGATAATCGTCTCGCAAGCAGGAAATCGTTTTGTAACCACAATCAATTATCAGCTTGCCAGTTGGCAGCCAAACTAACAAAAAAAGAAAAAAAAAAACCACTCAAACTAAATATGCTAATTCGAATTCATAATTGCCAAAGACACTCTTATAATCATGTGACCAAGCCAAATTGCCAGCCTGTTTTTAATTGCTGAGCTAAGCTTAGTGCAGCTAAAGCTGCGACGTCAAAAAGAGACTGAGAAAAACTTGCAAAAAGTTGCAAATGGGAATCGAATTCGAAGAGTCGCTAATCCATAATCTCTAGCCAAAAGCAAAAGCCACAGGCAGCATATGCAAATCATGTTTGACAGCGCAAAAAAAAAAAAAAAAGAAAATCTCACTCACACACACACACACACACACACACACAGAGAGAGTCTCGACTGCAACTGGGTATGATACATGACTCTTTGTGCTGAGATTATAATGCCGCTGATTGTTTAATCGCTTGGAAAGTGATTGAAAAGTTGGCCATAAGTCGACGTCACGAATGGAGATAGAAGCGCAGATAGAATGTAAATCTGTATGAGTGCGGGTGGATGAGTGTTTGTATAAAAGCGTGGCTGGCTGTAAGTGACTCACTCAAGTGTAACCAGCGTGGCAGGCAATTCACCATATGGTTCAAGATGGAGGCGAGTTGATCACAAAGTAAGGGCATTACAGCAAATGTGAAAGTCCTTGACTAAGAGAATGCTCTACTTCAGTTTCAGTTTAAGAAAACACAAGCATATATTCGCCAGGGGAAGCAAAACATGTAAAACTGAAGCCTCACCATCGTGACTATTTTTAATATTTTATATATATTTACATTTTTGTTATAGATCGATGGATATTGTTCCGTATTGCTGCATATTCTTAGCTACTGAATAGCTGAAAGCATGCTTGAAGCTTAACTGATTCGTTAGCGTTAATGTTGGGACAATTTTCTTATTCATTGTATATGTATTTTTGTGGATATTTGTTAGATTATTATTATAATTATATTATTATTATTTTAATAATTATAATATATTAATTTTATTTAAATTTTGTCTTTTAATAAAACTAAATTTCAGTGTCCCATTATATCAAATTAAGCTTTAATAAATAATCAAATATTTTAGCAAAATTTTGTACAATTATTTTTAGTGAAATATTATTTTGTTCAGCTTTCTGAACATAATCATAAAATAATATCGAATATATAAATATGTTTTATAAATTATAATATATCAAAAATTAAAAAAAAAATATATTCTTTATAAATTATAATATATAATATATCAAAAATTGTGAACAAACAACTTTTTTATATAATTTAATTTGGAAACTTAATTTGTAATATAAAAAACTTGAAAATTTTATTTTTTAACATATATAATATATCAGTTTTTATATAAGTAAAATTATAAAAATTATTTTTTATAAATTTTAATATAAAATACATATATGAAAAAATTTAAAAATATTCTTTATAATTTATAATATATAAAAAATTGTGAACAAAACAGATTTAATTTGTAATATAAAAAACTTTTGATTTATTTTTTATTTTTATTTTTTTATTTTTTCCTTGAGTTTTTATGTATATTACGTCGTTTGTTGAATACATTGGGTGAAATTATTTCTTTCTCGAACTCAAGTGCATGATCGAAACTATTCATGATTATATAAAAGTTAAATTTTAAAGTTTATTTATTTTTTATGACATATATACGATTTTTATTTTATGCTCAATTCAAATACCATTTTCATTTACACAATAGTTATTAGACAACAAAAGAGCAGTTTTAGTATAACAATAAATATTCGCATAAATAAAAAAAAAGACCTTTCCAATAGTTGATTTATTCAAAAATATAGTAACATTTACTTAAACATTCAATTCAAAGCACTTTTGCTTTACGCTTAAGCAACTCTTGCTGGCGCAGTTACATAGCAATCAGCTTAGCGGCGCAATAAAGCTCGCTGCTACAAGCTGATGCTGCTGCTGTTGCTGCCCGCCCACTTCAGCAATCAACTTGGGACAAGTGCAGCTCATGACGCACTTGTAGATCAGCATAGAGCAGGCAATAAAAGCAACAACAATACGAGAAGAAGCAGTAAAGATAAAGGGAGAGGAAAAATCAATAAGCCAACATTTAAGTAAGCCGCTGTCACAACAATGCGCAGCTAATGCGACTTGGGCCACCCACACACAATAACAGTGAACGATATAAATATGCGCACAGCAACGCGACACTCTGGCGCCACTTTGATGGCGCTTCTCAATGTATGTGTATGTGTGTGTCTGTGTGTGTGTCGCCTGGCATAGTTATAAACAGTAAAACTGTCTAAAAACTGCTAGCACAATTCAAAAAGGATAAAAATCTCGCTCAGCGACAGCCGTAAATCATGGCCAAAACGTTGACTCGAGTTCCATTTCAATTTTTATTGTTGTCATCACTGTTGCGCTCTCTGTCTTTATATCCATCTATCTCGCTCTCTATCTCTATCTCAGCTTTTGCCTACTTTGCTGCGGCAGTAAACATACCGAAAATGCTTTTTGAATTGTAATTTTTTTTCTCTTCTATTTTGTGTAAACATTTTATGTTTTTTTTTTCTTTTTTTTTTTTTTGCTTTTCACTCAGCTGCTGTTGCTGATGTTTGTCGCTTTTGCAGCGCCCATCTCCAGGCTCGTTGGCTCTGATAAGCGTGATTGAATTGATTTTTCTATTTCTCAATATATATATATATATATATATATATATATATATATTTTTTTTTTTTTTTTGCGCCACTTTGCTGATGGATATCAATTGAAATGCTTAAACAGTCGCTTTGCGCATTTTCAATTTTAAGCAAATACAAGAGCAAAAAAAAAAATTCTTATATATAAGATAAACATCTATATATATATATATATATATATATATATATATATATATATATATATATATATATATATATATATATATATAACTATGTGTGTATGTATATTTTAGTAGTATATATTTGTTGCTCTTAGCTAGACAAACTTAAATTGTGCTGTGAATGCTTTAGTGCCGTACTAGCATATTGATTTCAAATACACTCACACACTCACTCACTCTCACACACTCACTCACACTCACTCACTCACACATTCCGCTGTGTCCTTTTTCTGTTACTGCGAAAATTGTTGTTGTTGCTATTTTGTGGCTGGGCCTCTAAGCAACCATAGCGGAAGTAATCCATTGATTGCGCATCTTTAGCCAAAATCCTGCTCCCAACACACACACACACACACACATACGTATCTATTTCTGTGTGTGTGTATGTGTGTGAGTGAGTGTATCACTGTGTGTTATCATATTGGATTTGTGCTCTGTGGCACGTGTAGAAATTGTTTGTCATTGGGTTGATGAGTGTGCTTAAAATGTTATTGATATGGATATGAATAGGCAGGATATCTACTGCGTATAGTATCTTCTTCTTCTTCTGATGGAGGTAATTACCAAAGGGAACTGCGACTATTATCACATGTTTTCCTTTCGAATTTGAGCACAATAATATTTCAAACATATTTTAAAGATACGATTCTTAAAGATAAACAACAATATGAGACATTGACTTGATCAATTGTAATATGAGGGCATTATAATTTTTGCATTTGAATCATATGCAAAGAGAGGAAAATAAATGAAAATGAAAATGAAAAAAATAAATAAATAAATAAATAAATAATAATAATAATAATAATAATAATAATAATAATAATAATAAGAAATACAAATTCTTAAATCAAAATTGTAAAAATATTTAAAAATATATATTGTCATTAAATTCTATAATTATAAATATACATTTTACATATATTTAAATAATATATAGCATATTTATAAAAATTATATTTTAAATATATAATTTGAAATCATGGAAAGAAAAACAATCTTATTTTGTTTTAAGCAGAAAAAATTAGAATTAAATTGAACAAAATATAAGAACTTAAATTTGTATAAAACTAAAATAAAGCCGTTTTAATATCTCCAATTATTAATTTTTATAATTTATAAAATTGATTTTTTTTTAATGCGAGCTTAAAATTCTTGAATTGTGTGTATTTATAATTAATAAAATGCAAATCCAACAAATTCTATTGTTAGTTTGATTTAAATTTTTGAAATCAAATTTTTTCATGAATTTTAATGCCAACAATTTATATTTTATATATATATATATAATTTATTTATTTATTTTGTTTTTTTTTTTTTTTCGCCTAACCTGCTGAAAGAAATTTAACTATCAGCTCATCATCAACACAGTTGTAGTTTGACTGACAATAACACACACACAGCGACAGTTTTCTTCTTTTTTTTTTTGTCGCTTTTCTCATAATATGCAAATTGAATTGGGGAAAAGCGAGAATTTCTCTGGCCTCCAGCCACGTATCGCCCCTGGCCTCAATTGTGTGCATTGTCGCTCCGCAAACAGAATTCAAACACTTATTCAAACATTTATCGATTTCGTTGTTGATTAGCATTTTTGTGATGATGCGATTGCTCCTTTTTCATTAGACGACGAACCGAAGACCAAAACAAACAACAATCAGCAGCAGCAGCAGCAGCAGGAGGAGTAGCAGGAGTAGCAGAACGATTCGGGTGCAGCCACCTGTCTAGGGATCTTTGTAATTTGATGCGCTTGTCTTGTCCCTTAACTATTAAGTAAATTGAAAATCTCCTGCTATCTTTCGCTCTTCTTTTACCTACTTTTTATATATACATATATATATTTGAATCGAAATTTTCGCACAAACTCAAGTGAAGTTGAGTTCTAAATTACACTAATGGACACCGAAACGTAACCGAGCAAAGTTTTCAGATGAACTGCATTTGGGGATTGGTCATGGCATTTGTGGGTACAGCAGCAGCAGCAGCAGCAGCATCATCATCATCAACATTATGATGATTATTATCATCAAAGAGTCGTTGCTAAATAGCTGCGCTTCAAGTGTTTCCACAAAATGTGTGCACAAGCAAACTTTTGACCATAAATTATGGCATTTATTCAAAGCCAAGCCCGGTCAGCAGCAAACAGACATGCCTGCTGTGGTCCATGCACATCAACTACATATCTATATATATATATAGATATGTGTGTATGTGTGTATGTAAGTGCTTGAGTACTCTTGTACGTCAGCCTGATGCCGCCCTGGCATCCATTGATTAGCCCAAAAATTGAACTTCCAATTGACAGGAGGCGGCTGCTGCTGCTGGTGCTGCTGCTGCTAGCTTCGATTTCAGTTCGATTTCTGCAGCTGGAATTGAAGTTTTGACCACTTTGAAATTGAGTTTCTCATCAGCTGTGGTTCCGCACAATAGACTCGAAGGCTGAGCCAAACGTCCCTCATATGGGGCTCATTTCACAATGCCAGCCAAGGCCTCTCCTCAGCATGTCAATAGCAACGCAACAACAGCAAAAAGCGCAGCATAAAAAGCGCAAGTTGCGCCAATGGCGCGTGCAAGTTGAAGGCGCCGGCCGCATGCCGCATGCCGCAGCTTCATTAAAATTGCAGCAGCCGAAAAGCAGAGAGTACTGGGAGACGATGCTGAATGCAGAATGGCCTAACGATGTCAGCACACACAATGGAAAACCGTATATATGTGTGTGTGTGTGTGTCGTTGTGTGCATTGTGTAGGTGGAGGCAGCAACTCTGTTGAAAAAGGCAATAGAAAATTCCACAATATACCCGCAGCAATTCAGGCAACCGCAGCTGAGCGAGCGTGACACGGAGTGAGCGAGGAAGAAACTAGGAGTTAGTGAGAGAGAGAGAGAGAGAGAGAGAGAGAGAGAGAGAGAGAGAGAGAGAGCGACAGTCAAACTGAGTCCAAAGAAAGCGACATCCTGGCAAAGTCCAAGACGTTGCTGCACAGTGGAGCGAAATGCAAGAACAATATATTGAAATATATTTTAAGACTGCAGTCAGAAAAAAAAATGCAAAAGGTAAAAAAAAAATAATAATAATTAATTAAATAAATTTAAAAAAAAAATAAAATATGCTAATAAATTTTAACTAATTCCAAGAAAATATTTTAGGACTGCAGTCAGACATTCGACTGACAAAAATAAAACTCAAAAAATGGTAACATTAAAATAAAACTAATAAAAAATAAAATAAAATGTAACATATTAAAAAAAATATGTATAACAAATTTTAATAAATTATTGTAAAAAAAACTCATTCCAAGAAAAATAAATTGAAATATATTTTAAGACTGCAGTCAGCTGATAGTTAACTGTCAAAAATAATAAAATAAAAATATAAAAAAATACTAAAGGTAAACAAAAAATTAAATAAATAAATAAAATAAAAAATGTTAATACATTAGACAAATTCCAAATAAAAATAAAACAGGTAGCAAAAAACTTGTTAATAAGATAAATCAATTTTTAATTTAAAAAAAAAAAACCTGTTATCCTAATATAAACTCGATAAAGCAGCTTAAATCAAGTTTTTATTGTCCGCACTCTGCCTTGATTTATTTCAAATATAAACAAATTCTAGCTACTTAAACTTCAGCCCAGCTCAATTATTTCTCAATTAAATATTATCAAAAAAATTGTACAAACTTTGCCCACTGTGCCACAGGAGCAAGACGCCAACGACAACTCGCGTGACCTGAATTATTGGTGGCATATTGCCACTCATTGACTTTGCCGCAATGCCAGCGGCAAAGGAAAATGCTGCAGCCGCAGATACTGCGCCAGGGCCAAGACGCCGCTGCTGCTGCGAGAGAGAGAGAGGGAAGGCGAGTGAGTAAGAGAGGTAGAGAAAGTAATGGCTTGAGCTTAAAGCACTCGTTGGCAAACAATTTGTGATGCTTTAATCAATTTCTGTTCAAAAATTTAACAGCCAAGACAATGGGAAAGCCGCAGCCAGTCAGCTCTGATAGCTATTGGCGCAGCCAAAGGACGACAAGGCTGACAATTGTTTGTTGAGTTTTGTCAAGTGTAAAAAGTCGTCGTCGTCGTTGCAATTGCAACAACGAATGCAACAGGAGCGCCTCCTGCGGATGCAGCTTGTGCCTTGTGCCTTGCCTTCGAGATCCTTACAAATGTGCTTTGTTTGTTTGTCTCGCTTTATTTCTTGCAGCGCTGCAGCTGTCAGCATTGCGGTTTAATAATGTGTAAAGTCAAAGTTATTTGATATAACCAAACACACACACACACACACACAAAGATACCCACGCACATCCATGTGTCCTAACGTCTCTTCCTGTTGGCACTTTGTCAGAGAGGAAGAGGGAGTTGGTTCTCTGCCTTTCTTCTTTAAATTTATTGCGTTTTCTGTCTACCATTATTTGTTAGGCACTCTTTCTATGCCACGTTTCGTTTCATTCCATTCCATTCCATTCCATGCCATTCCATTCCATTCGTTCGCGTTTTCCGCTACCGCTCCGCAAAATTGAAAATAAATTGAATGACGTTTTTATTGATCCCGATTTTCTTTCAGCGCTGCAAGCGCTTTGCTTTTCCCTTCCATACATATCCACACACACACACACAGACACATGTACGAAAGTTTCCCATTTTGACGCTTAGCTGTCGTTAGAGGCTCACACAGAGACGCTCGCAGCTCAGTGATGTTGGGGTAAACTGTGCAGACAATGAGTTTGTTGCGGTTGAAAGGCTTAAAGCACTGCAAACTTTCAATCAATGTCAAAACTTTATTGAACATTTTTGGTCTTTAAATGCGTTTAAAGAAAGTTTTTTTTTGTATTTCACTTGATGGGTGAGAGTAAAAATATTAAATATAATTTTATATATTTAAAAAAAATTTGTTAAATATTCAATTTTTCAATTTTCAATTTTTACTAACTTCCATAGTTAAAAGCTGCTTCAATCCAGACTACATCAAGTTCAATTTAATTCAATTTCAATTAAGCATTTCATTTGAGAATAATCCCTTAGCTGAGACACTCTTACAACTGCATTCATAGCCGAGCTACTGACAATCGCATATGAATATATATATAATTCATGAAATGAAATGCAAATTCAATGGAAATCAAAATTGTTGACAAGTGAAAGCAAGGCTCAAGTTATCGCTACCGATTCCAGTTGCAATTGCAAACTCGACTTTGATGTCGACTCCTGCTGCCGCTCCCGCTTCTGCTCCTCCTCCTCCTCCTCCTCCTCCTACTCATTTGCATATGCATTCTTTTAGACACTTGCTAGCGCCACTGTATTAACGCCCACTCTGTTTGGCTGTGGGCGTGGCAGCTCATGAAAACTTGATGTGCAGCAGAAAAAGCATAGAACTTGTGACATTTCTCAACGATAAGTTTTTGTCGCGTCGCTGCAGCTGAACTCAACGCATTTATATTCATCGCGAATGGGCATTAGTTTTTATTTTCTTGACCAAGTTTAGCGCCCCTGTGCTGTACATGGAGCAAAGAAATGAAAGCTGCAGCAGGAGAGCAGCCAAATTTGTTTGTTGGTCAGGGCGCAGCAGGCAGCAAAAGGAAATGGAGTCATGGAGCCATGGAGCCACCAAGTCTGGATTCTGGATTCTGAAGTCAGACGGCAATTTGTCAGGCTCGTGACTGTGTTTAGCTTGTCGTACAGTTCGCTCCACACATTGCACCGCCCCGCACCGCACCGTACTGTGTCTGTTGCTTCATTTGTTGGCTTAAGTAACTTAACAACTTTACGCTTGCAGCTCGCGTACTCAACGTCCTCCTCTTGTTTATATTGATAATGTGCCATTTATTTTATTTAAGACATGCCATGCCCGCTCGATTTGCCGCTGCTGTCGCTGTCGCTGTCGTCGTCGCTGCTGCTGCTGCTGCTGCTGCTGCTGCTGCTGCTGCTGCTGCTGCTGCAGTCACGTTCCGGTAGCAGGACGCCGGAAGCAGCCAGGACGAATGAATTGTGTAGGTTTCAGCAACTGTACAGACTGCACATGTGTGCGCCAGACTCATGCCCATTGCCATTGCCTCGCCTCGCCGAGTACTTACATTTTGCTGCGCAAGGACATGCCACAACTTGCTGCTGCATAATGCATTAAGTGCCTGCAGCTCCTGCGGGCGCCTCCTGACAACCAGCTGCTGAGTTATTGACTTGAAGTTTGTTGCGGAATTCGAAAGTGCAACGTGTGTAAGGCATAACAAATTAGCAGGCGACTCCTCTGTCTTTCTCTCCCTCACACTCTTCCCATCCACTCTACCCATCTCTCTCGCTCTGCGCCATTTAAACACAGATTTACGTAGAGCTTGTAGAGGTGGCGGCTGTGTCCGGAATTATATCGCATTGCAACTGTGTGTGCAATGCCAGCTAAGCCAAAACTTTGAGTTACTCTGTGTTAATTCATAATTAGTATAAATGACAAAAGCGGCTAAAAACAAAAGCTAATTGCTATAGCGCCAAGTTCTAAGCTCTGCCTCTAACACAAAGCTGACTGCTATGGCACTAGCTTCTGCTGACTTTTTCGATCAATTCTGTGTGAAAATGTCTCATTCAATATTAAAAAAAAAAATACATTCTTTAGCATTCAATAAAATTATTCTGTAATAATTTTGAAAGAAAAAAAAATAAATAAATAAAAAAAAATTTATTAATTACAAAAATTACAATTTAAAAGAATAATCTAATTATTAATTAATTATCTAACTATTAATAATTTAATTAAAAATTATTAATTATTTTGTAATTAATTATTCTAAATATTAATAATAAGAAAGATTCGTCTAATTATAATTTTTAATTTTAAAAAATTAATTCTAAGAATTCTGCTTGAGAAAAAGTAACTTCTAAAAAAAAAAAAAATAAATATATATATATATATATATATATATATATATATATATATATATATATATATATATATATATATATATATATATATATATATATATATATATATATATATATATATACAAATGTGCATATATATACTCAAAAAAGAAAATAAAATAAAATAAATATTCGTTTCATTTATTTGTTTTCCATTTCATTTCATTTGCAACATTTTGTATACAAAAACTCGAATTGTTTTCTTAGTAAACATTCCATGCGGTCATTGATAGCTCTCAATATGATTCGTAAATCGCTTTTCTATTATGACTGCAATTATTTTTGAAGTTTGCAATTTCTTTGGATTCGAATGACAACCGCAACAAAGTTTTCAGTTACTTTCTTTCATTTGATTTGATGTCATTCAGTCTGCCATTCAGAGCATTCACTTTAAGCAAACTATGGAGGAGAGAGCAGTTGGAATTCTTTGCTCTTCTCTTTATATTGCTTTATTCAAATTGGATATTGTCTCGGCATCTCTTATTCTTCTGCTTCTATAGTTGGTTTCCGTTTTGTTTGGGTCGCGTTTGTTTATTTTTCCGATAAATATCATGAATTTCGCATGGCTTTTGTGCCCGAGATTTACGCTTATTATCGATTCTAGTTTGATGGCAAATTGCTTGGGCCAACGCGCAAAGCAAAGTCGATGAAAACGAATATATAATTAAAAATAATTGGATGACATTGAATTTTAGCGAGCGAGTGACCGCAAGAGCAAGATCAAAAGCTCAAGACCCCGCACCCAATACCGCCAAGAGTCAGTTCCTGTTGTCTTTAAAATTTAATTACCAAAGTATTTCCGACTGACAGCCGCTGCAGGCGGCCGGAAATTCGAGCGTCAACTGCAAAATGGAATAGAAATAAACAACGTGGCAAAAACTAAAACAAAATTACTTCAAAGTGGCGTGCATATTGTTCGGCTTCACTTTCAGCGAACAGTCAAACGACCCACCGAAACCACCCAACAACCCACCCGAACGGAAGAGTTGCCATTTTCATTTTCTTTTGCGGCGCGCCATATTCTTCTCTACTTTTATTTTTTCTTATTATTTTTTATTTATTCTATATATATATATAAATATATATATATTTTTTTTTTGTTGCCCCAGCTCATAATTTGCATGGCATAGAAACTTGACTTTTGTTGCCCGGCAAGAGCGGGAGCAGCAGCAGCAGCATCAGGAGGAGAAGCTCGAGCAGGAGCAGGAGGTGGCTGGAAATATGTTGCGGCAGCAACAGCAGCCAGTGTTGAAAATATAATAGAAAAATAAGGTGCCACACAATATGGCCGAGAGCTTTACAGTTGGTTAAGTAGCAAAAGCGCGCGAAAGGCGAAAGGACGCAAAATGCGACCAAGCCAGCCGGATAAAGTGGCACCAAAACCAGCCAACGGCACGCAGAGGCAACAACAGCAACAGCAGCAGCAGCAGCAGTAGGACGACGAGGTGCCGGCGGCCGAGCATGGCGTGAAAATTGTTGTGACAAGAAAATTATAAACCGGAAAATGTTTTATGTTGTGGCCATGGCGATTTTTACTCCTTGAGCATGGGTGACCGAGCGACGAATGCCCCCACACACCCCCCCCCTCCCCTCCTGTCCTTCAACCCCTTTTCGCTCTCGCTTGAAGCTGTGCTGGCTCATTGTGTTCAAATTAAATTGAGAAGAAATTAACAGTGAAATGATGCCAATTTGTTTAAGGGTCAACTTGAATGTGCTACAAAATGCGAAAAGCATTGAAAAAAGATTATGAATTAAAATCAAGCTGATCAGCTGAAACTCTTACACAGCTTTAATTATATTTTTAATAAATGCATAAATATATAATTATAACAAGCTGTCATTGACCCAGTTTGTGACTTGTAATTTATGAAAAAGAACTTTGCATGAAATTCCTTTTTCTTTTTATATTTTCTCCCTGCTTTTTGTTTTTTTTTTTAGAGTCTTCCTGTCACGGCGACAGCGCAAGCGAATGCCATTAGAAAGTCTACAATGCGGCAAGTTAACTATAAATTAGTGTCGTGGCCACATGGAATATGTTGTTGCACCCACACACACACACACACACGCATACATATATATACGAATATATATATCCATCCAGGTAGGCCTCTTGTCCTTAAACTGGTTGGCAGCCATTATATGCTGGTTACTTGCACGTTTAAGTTCGTTATACATTTAAACTCATCAGGCCGCATGCCTCCCGTTTTGTGTGTCAAGCACACACACACACACACACACACACACACACGCACACACACACTCTGGGGAGGAAAAAAAAAAGAGGTGAAAATGAGTACAAACATACTCAGCTACAATTACAACACTCTCAAAGCCTCGCAGAAAAAAAAAAGGAAAAAAAGAGTGGAAAAAGATGGGGAAAATAAGAGAAGAAAACTCTTGTGCTCTCGTATCATGCGGCTGGGCAGAAAAACTCGCTCAGCGAACCAAATTGCTCGGCAACTTTACTGCATAGTTAATTAATAGGATAACACAATTAATTTGTGGACAATGAATGTCTGAGCTTTATTTGCCAGCTGCCTAGCGGACGCAAACTTAAGCCCCAATGGGGCAAACGAACAACTTGGCCACATAGCAAAGCATATATACATACATATACATATATATATATATATATATACATATATAAATATATATTTATATATGTATGTATGCAAGTCTCTATGTATGTTTGCCTGCGTATCCTTTCGCTTTTGCATTTGTAATGGCTCACAGCTGTTACAGGCTGAAAGCTAACTCATTTCGTTTTTATTTTAATTTATTTTTTTTTTTCTTTTTGCGGTGTTGGGATAGTCGTATCAGCAGTAGCTTATCACTCGACCCAGCTGTGGCCTGAGCCAAATAATTGCCAAAGGCTTAAAAGATTTCAAGGGTAGGCAGCCAGCGTAGGGCTAATTCAAATTTTTTAAACATATTGTAATGAGAGAGTTGTAGCAGAGAGAGAGTATGACTAAAGACTTTGAATGTAGACAAAGTTTCTCTATGAGCAGACAAAAAAAAGGCCTCTGATAATCTATAAATAAATAAATAAATATATAATAAATAAATATTTTAAATTTAAATATTATAAATTTTATTCAAATTTAATTTTAATTTTATTCAATTTAATTTATTTATTTTTGTTTATGAATTTTATTCTCATAAATAATAATAATAATGCTTATTCGCTTTTATAAATTCTCATTCTCAGATTATTTTATATATTAAATATGACATAAATTTTTTTCACATTCTACATGATATTTTCATTTAAAATTAAAATTTTTATTTTCTTCAGCTTCCTATTGGATATCATAATAAATATTTAATTAAAACAAAAATATTAAGAAAATCGAGAAGTAAATACATTCTTATTCAGCAAAAATAAAAAAAATATATAGAAAACAAAATAATAATAGTAAATAAAAAAAAAATTGTAATAAAAAAAAAACAAACAAATAAAAAAAAAAAAAACAAATAAAATAAAATTTATATTCAGAAAATAATAATAATAAAATAAAAATAATAATAATACAATTAAAAAATAAAATAAAAATAAATAAATAAATTAAAATAAAATAAAGAATAAATTAAATACAATAAAATAATTTTTTTTAATAAATAAAATAAAATTTATATTCAGAAAAACTATCCATAAGAAACATCTACAAAACGCACACAAAATTCTTTACGATAGTTTTTTTTTTTTTTTTTATTCATTTCTCTCTTTTTAAAGCGAGAAAAGCTGTGTAGCATATAATAACATAACATAATAATTTTCAAGTAGTCGCAAAGACTTTTATTAAAGCGTTCATCAAAACAAACAGCCAACAAAATGGCAAGGGAAGAGAGCGAGAACGAAGACTTTGTTTTTTTTTCTCCCCCTCTCTCTCTCTCATAGTTTAGCCTCGACTGTGGCAGTGGCTCAATTAAGGACGCTGCGCGTGAGGACAGGCGTGAAAAGTACAAAAACAAAAGCGCAGCAGCAACAACAAACAACAACAACAACAACAGCCAGCTGGACAGCAACAACAATAATGAGCTACTTACAAACATCAGTTTTAACTATTGTTTGCACACTCAGCGCGGCCTAGACGAGAGCGAGAGTGAGAGAGAAAGCGAGAGCGGGTCGAAAGTGGCCAGTTTAGGGTAGATGTAGGTGTGTGTGTGTGTGTGTGTGTGTGTGCGGGGGTGGACGAGGCCAGGGTTCTGGCTAACTTTAAGGCTCCACTTCACGCTTTGGGGTTTTGTTAAAATAACAAAAGCGGCCGCCACAGCCGTTAACCAAACAAGTGGCAAATGGCTGACGCCCGAAAAGGCGACGCTACGAACAATTTCCCAAAAAATACAACAACAACAACAACAACAGCGAGAAAAACAATGTAATTTTTTATGTTGTCACAAATTTGACGATGACGATGATGACGATGATGATAAAAATGCTAATGATGATCATTATAATGCTGCTGCTGATGATGCTGAGGTCCGTGGCGGCATTTTGTCAGCATTAAGCAAGTACTATATATAAAATACTTTACTTTATGTTGTCATTTTACATAGTTGTTGTTGTTGTTGTTGTTTGTTGTCACAAACACACACAGATAAAGAGAGCGACAGAGAGAGAGAGAGATAGTGAGAGAGAGAGAGCTTAATAAAGCAAACAACAACAAAGCGGGCAACTTAATTTTTCCGCATAGCCCACGACATTGTCAAGGTATTGTCGCCCTTTTTGTTTTCCCGCCCGTTGTGTGGACGTCAAGCTGAGCGAAAAAAGTGCTGAAAAATGCCGAAAAAAAATACAGAAAAAAAATACAAAAAATAAAGCGAGTAAGGAACAAAGTTTTGCCGCTTTGACGCTTTTGTTTTTGTTCGTTTGCTTTTCCAATCTTTTTCAGAGCTAATTTTTCTCTTTTCAGCGGTGAAAATTCAATATTGTTCAACAGAAAAAAAAAGCCAGGGATGCTGGCAAATATGCTTTGATTTTGCCATGGACAATGTCAAAGAGCTTAGGAACAGCATGAGACCCAAAACTGAAAGTTGATAAATCGCTTCAACTTTGTTGGAAATTGTTTAAATAGGATTTTGTACGACTTAACGCTAAGTAAATTAACAAATAATAATCGAAACTTATTGTAAATAATTAATAATATAATGTTTACCTTGCAGTTATCCATCTCTAAAAGTTGCGTTGCCTAAACATTCAAATTTTGTTAGTTATTTCAATGTCAACACTTTTTGCACTTGTTTATTTATGTTTTTATTTTATTTTATTTTTTATTTTATTTTAGATATGTAATCATTTTTATTAACATTTCACTGTTCTTTGATTTTCTATATATTTATTACACGATCTTTGATAATCTCTCGATAGCTTAGCAAGGATTCGATCAAGCACAGGCACAAAGTTAAGCGCAGAGACAAAAGCTGCCGCCGGGCTCTAGGGGCAAGCCGCAAGCTCTCTCAAATCTAAGGCTCAGAAGCGCACAATTGCATAGAGAGCATGACAGACAGAGAGAGAGGGAGACAGAGCGAGAGAGAGAGATAGCCACTAGCTATTATATTAAGCACAGATTGTATACCAAAACAATAAAATGAGAGAAACAAAATAGAAGCACATAAGCACAAACAACAAAAGCGCGCGACAAGATCCATTTTTTTCTGGGACTGCAGTGTGGTAGTTTTTTTTTTATCTTGGTTGGAGGGGAAAGTATGGCTTGGGTTGGAGTACTGAAGCCATGATGTATTAAAGTATAAATAATAAAAGCTTACAAGCTACATTCCATACACGATACACGATAGAAGCAGAGTGTTAATGGGTTTTTTTTTTTTTTGTTTATATATATATATATGTGGTCTGCAGTATTGGCACTCTATATATATATATATATTTATAATCATATGCAGGTTGGTTGGGATTTAGATACTGACCTTGATACTGTCATAGCAAGCGGTAACCTTGCCGTTCTGCACCTCAACATTGGCCGGCGGATGGGCGAACTTGCACTCCGTGTCCTGGCGCGAACATTTGTTGCGCTGAAATTCGCGGCAGACCTCCAGCTGCAGCCAGCGCGAGTCCTTGCCATTGAGCAGGCTGTTCATATTGACAACGTTGGCCATCGCAGCAGCAATTCTTTAGTATTATATATAAATTGTTTTTTTTTTTTTCTATTTGTTTTTAGCTGAGGGACTTTATATAGATAGCTTAGCTGGCGACTAGAAATGTTGCGCGTTTTACTTTATGACGTTGGCTTTCAACAAGAGTTTTGTTTTTTTTTCTGATAAACAGCTCTTAGCACAGATCAGCACCTAATATATATATAAGGTATACATATATATATTTAGCATAGATGTTTAGCGTTTTGCATGAGTTCTTGTTTTGTTTTGCTTTTTATTTTTAATTGTTTACAAAGCTTGGGAATAGCTAATAGCTTAGGGTACTTGAAGCCTATCGTGGCTAAGAGTTGTATATAATTTAATTTTGATTCGAACAAACGTTTGGATATATATACGCTTTAACTTGAATATTGTTTGTAAGTTTAGCAGTTTATTCTTTATATTTAATTTGTTGTTGTTTTTTTTTTTTTTGTGTAAGCTTTTTTTTTTATTGAGCATACGCTGATTTTACATTATCTGAAATGAGAATAAGAAGAGAAATAGACGTTTAGGCTTATACCAAACACTTGGGTTAACGCTGCGTTTGCAATTGACGTGAAATAGAAAGAGAGAGAGAGAGAGAGAGAGAGAGAGAGAGAGAGAGATGGAGACAGACAGAAGGACAGATTTTGTTGTTTTGCATGTGAGTGCGAGGGTGCGTGTGTGTGTGCGTGTGTTTGTGTATGTATGCAATGATTCTTTTGAATTTGTTGTTAGTAGCGCGCGCATATTTGGAGCTTTTGTTAGTTGTCTTTTATTTTATTCATATATGGGGGATGCAATGAGCTGAATAAGTGTAAGATACATTCAAGAGATTCATATCACAATATACTGTAAGCTCAAAGTTGAACTCAAATTTGTTTTGCAAATTCTTTTTTATTCAAATGAAAATTAAAAACAAAATATATAAATAAATAAAAAAAGAACATTTTTTAAATATTTAGATATTAAAAAAAAAAAATATTTATGTTTCAAAATGATTATTTTAAAATTATCTGATATAAAATATAAATATTTTTATATTATTAGAAAAGTCTAAAATTGTAATTAACTTTATAATATTTATTCATAGTTTATAAACATGATTATTATTAGGATTTTTTTATTTATAATTCAAAGTAATAATTATAATTAAGCGACTTTGAAATTCTTTACGTTTAAATAAAAATAAACATTAATATTTTAAACAATAATAAAATTCAAATTATAAATATTTTAAATTATTATTCTTTATTTTGTATTTATTTATTATTTTATTTTTTTTTTTTTAATATGCTTTAATTTAATTTAATTTCATTTCATTAGTTATCGTCGAAAATTTGAGAAAAAAATAATAAAATAAAAATACCTATTGAAAGAAAAAATACAAATAATAAATAATTAAATAAAAATAAATAAAAATATCAATTGAAAGAAAAAATACCAAAATCAATAAATAAATAAATAAATTATGAAATAAAAATAAAAAAATGAATATTGAAAGAAAATTTAATTAACTCATAACTTAATTATTTATTTGGTCTTTTTTAAAATGTAAGTAAAATTTTAAAAAGTTTTATATTTTGTATGCATTTCTTTCAACTTTTGATTGTACGATTTATTGTGTAATTCAGTGGGTTTTCGAATGGCAATAAATATGGTATAATTATATGTCTAGATATAGAGCGTGGTGAGCAGCGACAGCCAAATATGCCAGGCAGGCAACAGGCAGCAGTTGCCACAAATTTTCTTTGCTTTTATATATGTATATATATATATTTTTTTTACTTTTTCTATATCTCCAGACCCGTTGCGAGCTAAAAAAAAAAAAACCAAACCAAAAGCACGACCCATAACAGCAGCAATGCACATTGACAAACTACAAATAAAGTGCGTCAAGTTGTTTTTTTTTTTACACAAGAAATTATCATTTGGCATAATTGTTTTTATTTCCCAGCGGCATTTTTTATTTTCTTCTTATGTAAAGAAAATACGAACAAAAAAAAATTTAAAACAAACTGATAATAATACGAACTTAAAATAATATATTATCATATCATTGATAGCAAAAGCAACATAGATAGCGAGAGAGAGAGACAGAGAATTGTCTACTTGCAAGTAGAGCAATTTTTAGATTTTTAATTTATCTATGACAATAGATTTGGCATTTATCTCTAAAGATTTTTACTCTATTTTTTTTTTTTTTTTTTTTATATCGTGCTTCCTACGCATCTTTAGCAAAGCGAATAAAAAATTTAAACGCACTTACCGCTCGAATTGCATTTTATTGTTATTTATATATATATATTATAATTTTATAAATAAATATTTTATTATTGTATGCATATATATGTATGGAAGTTCGTTAAAAGTTATTGCAAAATGTCTATAAATAATTACTGTAAAAAAATATACTTCTTTATATATATATTTGCAAGTTTATAGTATTAATCAAAAGTGAGAAATGAAATTAGCAAAAAGTTCAATATGATTCAATCATCGATGACGCCACACAAAACATTTCATTTGCAGTTGCGTCTGTTTTATTGTGTGCTTTGATGGATTTCTCTCTCTTGTTTTGTCACTTTAATTTTTATTTTTATTGTTGTTGTTTGCTCTTTTAACAATCTTATCTTATCTGCCAACTGGTGTAACGAAATCAAAAAAGTTCATTCAAAATCCAGTTAATCAACATTTAACTTCTATTTGCAGCTTGAATAATATCTATAGAAAATATTCCACATTTGTTTAGAGAAATAATCTTTTTTTAAGTGGAACCAGATAAAAATGTCTAAAAATAAATTTTATTGATATTAATTATATTATATTTGAGCCTTTCCATCTGCGAGTTGATGTAATAGAAATGTTTCAAATTTTTAGAAATATTTCTTAAATGTGCTTTAAAAAGATTTAAATAATTAATAAAAATTTATTTTTTAAATTATTCTAATTAGATGAGTATTAGAAATTGTAAGACATATTTTTAAATGTGCTTAAATATTATTATAAAAAGTTTAAGAAATTATTAACAATAAAATGATCTATTTTTCTTTGTAAAAATAATTTTAAAAGTGCTTAATATTTAAAATATTTATAAAAATTAAAGAATTATATAGTGTCAGAATTTTGTTTTTGTGCGGAAGCGAAATATTTTATATTTTTTTAAAGTATTATTCAAATTACTTTTTGTTTGGTACCTTAACTCAATCAAAGTAATTGAGAAAATGTGCTTATCATCTGAATAATATAGTTTCTAGTTCTTGTCTTATTTCTATGTAAATTAAAGTTTGTTTTCAAAATCATTTCCTTAATCAAATTTCTTAAAATCTGATTTTATAAATAAAATTTTCATTCCAATATTTCTGATTCGCCCACGCACAGCCCTGAACAACATGGGCAATAGCTAAAAAAAACAGTTTTTGGTTTGCCAGCAAATGCTATAATAGACATATAGTATATATCGCTATCTGGCCTTTCACAAGAGATATCAATTTTTTTATTTCTGTATGCCATTCAAATACACACACAGAGGTATAAATGCCAATACATTTGCACTACATTATCTAGGGTTTTTTTTTTTAAAGATAAAAACCAAAAACAAAAGCGAAAAAAAAACGCATTTATAATTTTATAAACTTTGTAGTTGGTCAATGTGTATATATACAATGTCTGATGTCTGCATGATGTCAGCTGCAAATTGTTTTTCCGTATTTCAAGTTTATACTCAAAAATAATAAATAGAAAAACGAAAACGAAAAACGAAAAGAAGCTTAAGTATTAAGTACAAATTTTAACTTAATTTATGAGCTGTGCGAGTGTGTGTGTGTGTGGGTTGTAGTTAATGTATTTAAATAATTCCTGTACAACCAATTCTATTTTTTAGTCTAACTAAAAAGTAAAAAAAAAAAAAACATAAGTATATATATATATATATATATAATATATATGGGGAGAAACTTTTAAACAACGCCAGCCAGCGCCCACACAAATAGAACGAAACGGACGTGTTGAACATCGAATAGAATAAATATCTATCTCTCTATATATCTATATATATATATATATATAGATATGGATACGGATTCAGATACATTCTGATATATAGATACACAGCTAATGCTGGGCATGTCATTGACGCAGTTCTGGATCTACAGTGAAATTTATGGGCTGCCTATGTGTGTGTGGAAAATGCTTACAAAAATAAACCTGCCTACTATTAAGTAGTGTGCGTGCTTTTATGAATGTGGGCCAAGAATAATCGAAAAACGATATCGATGACTCGATGACAACAGCATCCGATGACCTACAAATAACCTCTAGGCCATTTATGCCTGTACTGTACCTGATTTCAGGATATTAATTAATGGCTAATTGAGACTGCGATTAAAAGCAGATTAATTCATTACCCAGAGGCACGAAGAAAAATCATTAACAATTCGACGAAAACCAACAACAATAAATAAAAAAGTAAAAACGAAACGAACTGATGCAAATTGCTTTAGAGACTACAGACAAATATAAAAAAAATTAAATAAATGAAAGAAAACAAAATCAGAAACCAAAAACAAAAAGCAGACCAAACAAGTTCAACAAGTTTTAAGTCTTGTATTAAACTTTTTTTCTTTTTTTTTTTTTTTTTTTTTGGTAATGCTTGGCTTTTGCTTTTCTTTTGTTTGCTTTTATTTTTGTATTTCATTATTTTATTTTGAAGGTTAAACGGAGAGAGGAAGAGGTAGAGAGAGCGAGTTGAAAGAGCAGCTGAAACAGAAATCGAAAACTGTTAATTTTTATAGCTGTTAACACACACTCACTAAATATTTGCATTCACATATTCATATTCGTATTCATTTGTATTTATGTAAGCTGTTCCAACAAAACAATAATACAAAACAAAATGAAAATGGAAATGGAAAAAAAAATCTACAGCTGCTGCGTCTGCTTGAAATCGAGTCGAAAATTGTTCCACATGCGAGAACAATTAACCGGCAACAATTACAAGTCGCTTCCACATTGACATACATATATCAATATATGTATATATACATTTGTATATATATTTGCATAACAAAAATTATGCCTCAAAAAAAAAAAATATCTACAAAGATTGAACTGAGTTGATATGGAAGCAGAACTCTATCTCTAATGGCTCTAAACTATATTTATAAATCACAATTTGCTTTTCGATTATTTGATAAATTTATTTACCAACAATCATCAATCAAATTCTAACTATCTATATTTATTCATTAATTTATTTAACTATCTGATATGAAATTCGACCTAAAACATTATCAATTCCTATCAGCAATATTTTATAATTGTAGAATAAACTTATCGATAAATGAAAACGCTTGAAAAAACTTTACGATAAATGAATACCAATGAATAATTTGATTGATAAATGAATACCAATGAATGAAACTATATATGTTATTTAATATTAAAATGCATAAACATAACGATAGTTTTATAAATCGATAATGCATTCGATTAATAATAAAAAATTAAATATATGGAATAATTTATATTTATTTATACTTATACTTTTTAATTATTTTTATTTTATTTATTTCTCTTTAATTACTTATCATTTTTGATTTCGATAAAACAATCGAAATCAATAAATAATTAGATAAAATTTATAAAATAAATGGAGTTAATATACGCTTTTTTAAATATAATTTATACATAGCAGAAAATAAATAAAGCTCAAAAGCGATAATGTTTTCACTCGATTAATATCGACAATTACTTCTTTGTTAACCAATACTACTGTTATCGATAACAATTCTACAATATTTCGCGCAAAATTTCGCTCAAATGTTTCATTTAGAAAACATTGTCTTACGACCAATAACTTTATTATCGATAACATTCATAAGCCATTTCATACAAAATTTCAACATTCCATTAGCTCTTTCAGCTGCGTCTGCCGTCTTACCCACATGCTCCACATTTTAGAGCGTTGTGCTGATAAGGGAACTCACAGTCGATGACGCCGTCATCATCGACGGGCCGCGACTATTCGCAGCTTGCTGTGAAAAGTCATTTCATATGTGTAATATATGTGCTTAATGTTTCTGCTGTAGGTTATTTCTTTCCTCTCTTTTTTTTTCTAGATATGCGACTCACTTGAAACGCACTCACCAAAGTCGTGTATATATTTGTTGTTACAAGTAGAGTACATACAGTACGATATATATATATATATATATATATATATATATATGCATATAGAAGTATACATATATAGGTTCTACAACCGAATCGGGGCAAGTGATTAGCAGCCCGACTCCAGGCAACCGAATGCTGACTAACGTAATGCAATTGCTGGTTTCCGTATAGCCCGCATCGCGCACATTCGCACACAGTTGACTGTTGGCTATTTTTAAAGCCCTCACATAATCGCGGCCGCAATAGAAAACGTAAACGAACGCCTTGTGGCAACAACTCCCAATGAGTATTTATTGCGCTGCCCTCGAAGCCGTACCAAGGCGCACGGCAACGGTCAGTAACCGCTCTGTTGCAACATTATACAACATAAGCCCCGTCGGCCAATACGGCGACCCACCCTGCTTGCTATGATGACACACATAAAGGTGGAAGAAAAAATATAAATAAAAATAAAAATAAAAATAAAATAAATGAAACAAACAACAACAACAAAAAAATAATAATATAAGCTCAAACAATGAAGCCCCAGCGGAAAGGGCGAGAAAGCTCAATGCGGCTTCCACTGTTGCTTGCTATCAATAAATGCGATTAGATAAAAGTTAAACACCAGAGCTTATATGGCTGCCATACCATACCATGCTATGCCACCACGCCACACCACACCACTGCCACGCCCCCCCACACACAAAGCAACCATCCCCTTGCACTTCAATTGATAAGCAATTGCAACTGCAAACAAAGTATCGAGCGCAAACAACAATTAACATAAATGTCAAAGTGTTTGCTGTGTAACAGAATGGCTGTAACATCTCTGTTAACTATATTGTCATCATGCTGATCATTACTATTTGTAATCATCATCATTATGATTAGCATTATTATCATTAGTTTACTGCTCAGCTTATGTCATGCAGGTGAGAGCCGTGGGCGTTATCTGCTTCTTCACCTGAAGCGTAACTAAAGAAACAACAACAACAACAACAACAATAAAAAACAAAACCGTTCAGTTGACTCTAGGCTAATTAATTCTTATTGTCAAACATTGACATGCATAATTAATTTAGCATTTCTCAATGCGTGGGGACTCAACGACAATCTGTCAAGCTCTTTCGCCGACGTCTATTAGCTGGCCAGACAAGCATAACTCTATTTAAGGTACATCATGTCTGTACATTAATCTAATATGTATATATGTATCTCTCTATATATATATATGTATATATATATTTTTTTTTAGTCTGAACTTTTGTAATTTGCCAAAAGTGTTAACTTACGATCTGCAGCAAGAGTGTCTATATATAGGATATCGGAGGCGGACCACGTAAAATCGTGCCGAAATCATAAACAATGCCGATATGAAGCGTAAAACTCTTGCAAATTGTAAATTGTAAATGCCATAAAATGATTCAGAGTTCTATGAAAATTATATAAATAATAAAATTTATACTTTATGTTCGGTATTTTGTTTCGACATGAATCGTTCGATTTGAACTGAGCAGAGCTAAGGCAAAGAAAGCTATCAATCAAAATCAAGAAAACTATAAGCTATTATAATTATTAATTATTATTATTATTTATTATTATATTATAAATTTATTTTTTTATTTATTTAATTTAATTTGGGTTTTCTCTTCAAAAAGAAATTCTAGCAATGGCCTCTGTATTGCTTAAATTAATTATTTATTTATTATTTTATAATTTTTTTTATTTATTTATTTAATTTTTTTCATATAGAATCACTTTTTTAATGGCCTATATTTATTTATAATCGTTGTTTTTTATTTTTATTTTTTTTAATATTATTATTATTATTATTTATTAGTATATTAAATTTTTTATTTATTTATTTATATATATATTTTTTTTTTAAATTTATTATTATTATTATTTTTTTTCCTATAGAAACACTCTCTTAATTGTCTATATAATAATTTATTTATTTGTTTTTATTTATTATTTATTTATATACTTATCTTGATATATTTATATATCCAATTGATTATTTAATTATTATTATGTTTAAATTTATAATAAAAATATTTTATTATTTGTTAAATATTTGATTAATTTTTAACAACATATTTTTATATTTTTATTTACTTTCATAAAGTTTATTTACAAATTATTGATATTCATTATTAATCGGCATTTCGACTTTGGCATTTTGACTCAGGTAGTTTCCAATATCTAATCTAATCGAAAGCTAAGGCATTTTTCGTCTGCATTTTGAACGTAATTTAATTAAAGCATTTGATATATGAATTTCTGAATTTATTGAGCGTCACGCTTGTCACACTAAAACTATCAGCCAAATGAATTTCTTTAGCGTCAGCTAATTACGTCAGAGTCTAAAATCTGTATTTTTTGGAGGCGCACACAGAAATCAAACGCGAGAGCAAAGCGAAATCAGTGGGAAATAAAAACATATTTATGAAATGCCAACGGCAAAGCAAGTTATACGAACAGAAAGAGAGAGAGAGAGAGAGAGAGAGAGAGTGAGAGAGAGCGCACAGCACTCACTCTCTCTTTCTTGTACTTAGAAAACATGCACTCATCTAATACATTTTGGCAGACTCAAAAGTTTTGCTTATCTTAAAATATATACTCTCACACTCGCATGGGAACAGAGATGAGCGACAGCAAACTAAATATTAAAATTTTGTAGCATAAACAATTCTTCACATATATTTTTGCCTAATTAATTTTTTTTTTTTTCCTATAATTTGTATATACATATAAAAATAACTAAAAGAGAAACGAGCGAGAGAGCTTATAAAATTATAATTAAAATTTTCTCAAGTGCGTTTGAATAATGCGACGCGCTCAGCAAATGAAATTGAATTAAACTTTGAACTAATTTGTTTAAGCAGCTTGCAGACAGCGGCCTCAAGAGCAATGCCACGCCCACAGTGCCGCCCAATGCCTGACCCACACGCCACAAGCGAAAGAGAGTGAGAGAGAAAAAAGGTTAAGCAATCAATTTCGCTTTCAATTGATCTCAATTTAGCATGAAACGGGCTACGGGTCGTAGCTGAGCACGTTGGCCCAGCCAAGGGTTAAAAGGCAGCGCTGCTTATGTAAGGCAAATGCAGTGTGTTGTTGTTGTTGTTGTTGTTGTTGGTTGTTGCTGCTGCTGCTGGCGGCGCTGCTGCTGCTGCTGCTGGCGCTGCTGCTGCTGCTGCATTTGGCTGCCAAAAATTTCATGCACGAAAAACTTATTTTTGGTGCCGACGTTTCCAAAATGCAGAGCAAATGGGCAAAGAGGGCGGCCAGATGGGGTGCTGGCGTGCGGGGTGGAGGAGCTTGGGGACAGTGCGCGATGCGCGCTGCACAGCTGCAGATACATCCAAAAATGTACAACAGCTGCCGGGCTCTTTGGGCCAGAGGCAGCAGTAAAAAGGGAAAAACCATATATATATATTTTTCAATTTATTTTTGTTTTCATATAAATATAGATATACATATTAAATTAAATATATATTTATAATATGCAAATATTTGCATACACTTGTTGCAAATATTTTCAAGTCTGTTCTTAGTCTGACTTTAATATATCTTTAATGCATTAAGAAATTTATTTTAAATCTATATAAATTTCTATAGATTTATAAATATTATTTTCTTCTATCTCACTTTTAAGCCATATTAAATCAAATTAAATTTCTTGACGCCTCCAGCTGTATGAAAATATATTTGTTAGCTTGTTTTTCGATCATGCTTTCAACTCATTTGCTTTTTGACTCGTTGAGAGGCAACAACAACAACAACAACAACAACAACAACAACAACAACAACAACAGCGGCAACAACTTTTGTTATTTTTAGAACAACGACGAGCACATGTTTCAAAATATCAAAAAGTGAGCAACAAAATTGAGGAAAATGAAGAAGAAGAAGCAGCAACAGCAGCAGCAGCAGAGAGAAATATAAAAATAAAAATATATAAAAAAAAAAGCGAACACGAACAAAAATTTTGATAGAAACCAAAATGTTTATACGCCGCAAAAGAAAGAAAACAGACAATGCTCGAAGCATTGATATTAACCAAGAAATATTACAAAATTCTCGAAAGAAATGCAATATGAAAATAGAAAGAGAGATTAGAGAATTTCGAATTAGAGATTGGAGAATTTCGAATTATAATAAAACAATTAAGTGTTGTGTAAAAGGCTTAAAAAGATTTTTAACTAAATTACAATTTCCCAACAAGAGAATATATTTTTGAAATAAATAAATTGAATTACTAATAATATGGAATTTTAATGAATTGGTGATTTCTTCAAGACTAAAGTTCAGTTATTAATCCTACTAATTCTCATTTCATTTTCAAATTTCCAAACCTTAAATCCCTTAAAGAGTTATGCCTTAACTCTGAATCTAAATCTTTTCAAATCGAATTTCAAATCTCATAATCGATCAACAGTTAATATTCAGTACTCGTAAATGCCAAATGGGCTGTTACAGCAACAAGTTCACATTTGTGAACTAGTTCCGTTGCTGTTTTTCAACATAGAATTGCACTAATTGTGCAGCCCGATTAATGACTTGGCTAACTTTCGATAATATCACAGTGACGCTTCAGTAAATTTTCGACTGCACTGAACACTATGTTTTGATTGGGAAATATTAGGAAAGAGCAGCAACAGAAACACAATTTAATTCGCATAATTAGCTATGAAATTAGTTTGTAACTAACTTCACTTTCAACACACACACACACTCAAATGGAGCAACGAAAGACAATTGAAAAAAAGAAGAAAAAACACCAATTAGACAACATTTATAGCATTTTTTCTTTCTTTTCTTTTTTATACATTTGAAGCCGAAATCGAAATTATTTCCTTCAAGTTGTGCAATTATTTGGCTGCCTGTTGTGCAGTTGTGCGCACTCGAAGTGCAATTAGTTATATAATTTGCCAGTTGCAGGCAAATTTAATTAAATTTCTTAAGCTTTTGTTGTGCTGTCCATGCTAGTTTTACAACACTGGCTGGCCACAAAATACTTCAGTTGACTTATTTAGTATTAATGAAATTAGTAAAAATTTGTTATTACATTTTTAAAGTTATTGAACGTATATTAAATTTAAATTATTTCAAATTATGTAGAATGGAATGAAGCATTTTAATTTAATTTTTAAATACCTTATAATTGATTTAAAATACATAAAATATTATCTATATTATTAAACGTAATAATAATAATAATACATACATACTTATTATATTATATAAAAATAAAAAAGCTTATAATTTTTTTTTTTTTTGAATATATAGAAATTATTTAAAAATATATTATGTATTTGTAATATTATTACAATAATAATAATAATAATAAATACATATTTTACAATTAAATATTTATACAATTCTAATATTTCTTTATGAACATATTAATTTTATTTTATATATTTAAATAATTTATTTAAAATAATAATAATATTAAAAATAATAATATAAATAATAATTATGATAACAAAAAATTATAATAAAAATTAAAAAAAAATTACAGTAAAAAATATAAATTTATTATATTTATTAAAATAAATAATTCTAAAAAAAATTAATAAATAAAAATAATATATTTTAAAAAATTATTATATTATATTATTATATTATTATATTATAAATTATTTTAATATATTATTTTATTATTATTTAATATATATTAAAAATATAATAATTATTGTTATTCTCATACATTCATCATTTAATACACGACATCTCAGCAACTTTAGCAACTTTAGCTCATGTTTTAGACAAATTATGATTGCAATTCGCATAGCTCTTAAATTTATATTTGAAGTGATCTGTTTGCATGAAGCGCCAAAACCACAAAATCCCGTCACTGAACTCTGAACTGCTGCTAAAAGACGCATCGCTCTCCCTCTCTCTCCTTCTCTCTCTCTTTCTGTGCGTCTCTCAACTCACTCAACGTATTTGGCGCATCATTCAAATGGCAATTTCAAATGTCGTCGCTGGCAGTTGAAGAGCTCACAAAATTTGTCCAGTGACTTTCAAGTTTTGCTGAGGGCGGCGAAGACAAAACGACTAAAGTAAAATTTTGTATGAAATGCTTCATGCCAAAGCTATTGATATTTATTTATTGTTGTTCGGGATGAGACAGAGACAGAGACAGAGACAGAGACAGAGAGACAGAGAAAGAGAAAGAGAAGAGCAAGCAAGAGAGATATAGATGAGGGAACACTGAGCAATATACCATATTTGCTGTAAGAGTTTGCCATGACTTTTTAGTCGAAAAATCGAATCGATTAGTCATGCCAAGTCCTCAGACTTGAGAGTTTTTGTTTTTTTTTTTTGGTCTCGGGCCTCACCTCTCACATTTTAGTTGAGTTTGTCGTTTTATGTTGTTTTTTTTTTTTTTTTTTTGCTACAGTTTTCGGCTTCATTTTGCCTTTTTGAAAGACGAATATCGGCATTCAGCAGAGACAAAGCAATTTATGTGGCATTTTCCAAGCGATTTCGTTATCTCATTTATTAAATTTAGACAGAGTTGTTGAAGAGGCATATGAAAATATATAAATATATATATATAGATAGAGAGATACATATATGTATGTGAAAAAAATGTGCCAAATATATAACTTTTGCTTTCTTTCGTGCGAGGCGCTAATTCAATTTGCCGCCCAAGAAATGTAAACAAAAATAATTTACAACAAATTTGTACAGAAATCACATGTGTGGAATATATACTTTATATATTTGCATATACAAATATATAATATATTACAGTAAGACTCGACACATAAATTTCATGTTTACGAGTTGAAGTAACGCCAGAGGCTAAGGAATCACAACCAGAAACGAAGCTGAGGCTCGACGACATAGGCCGCCGGTTCAAAAAAAAAAAATAATAATAAAATAAATAAAAAAAAAAAAACAAAAAAAAACGTGACTTTTCATAACAAAAATAAAAAGCAACAACAATGCGCAATATCTCGGGCTAAAATCTCGCGCTAAGTAAAGCAAAAAATAAAAAAAAAATAAAAGTAAATACAAATAAAATTAAAATAAAATACAAAATTTACGAGGCGCCGACGCTTCGATACGCTTTACGTGTAGACAAAAACATTAGCTCGACTTTTGCTTAGACTTAACACAGACGATACTATTTATAATATTTATATTATAGTATTATATATCACACATGGAGCTAAAGTCTAAAAGTCATTGAATGCTAAAAAAAAACTTATCTTTCGATAACAAAACTTATCGATATTATTAGAATGCTAAACAAAAGTTCTTGAAATATTATAAACTATTATTATATTATATGTATAGATCTATATTATATGATTTATTCGGTTGAATTTGAATTCGGAATCAAGAATAAATAATAAACTGAGCAAAGTTTGGCTAAAAATCAACAAACATATTTATCCATAATATGTATGGTATATATGTCAGTTCGTCTATTGTTCAAATATATATATATAGATATATTTGCATATATATTATACACATGCTCTGCTTCCATGACAAAAGAAGAATACCCGCTTCAAGAGCAGAATAAAACATGTTGGGACAAACGAATTTGTTGCCTAGGCTTTACTTGGTCTTTACATACGAATAAAAATTGCAAAATTTGCATTAAATTTCAGCTTGATTTGTTGTGCGTGTGTATGTGTGTGTGTGTGTTCATGTTTGTGCGTGGGCGTCAGTGTGTGGCCAACTTAAAATTCAGCTCAGTTTGTAGAGCGCTTCACAAGCCAAGTTTTTGTACTTAAATAGAACTCGACCGAGCCAAATGATTAATTAATAATAAAGTTCATAAACAGCGAAAGATGACTTCATATTTGTCTATATATATATATATATATAAATATATATATATATATACCATATAAGTATATTTATTGGTATTATTTCTTCTTTTTTTTTTTTTTTTTGCTGATAAACTACATTTTAATAGCTCGCACAGTTCATTAGCCTTCGCGAAGACTGAGAACACAGAACAGCGCTGCGGGCCAAAAAAGTTCTTCATAATTTCTTTAATAATCATTAACACATTATAAGAAGTTAATGTCTTATAGAAAAACCAATTATAGTTCAAATGAACTTCCTAAAAAACAAATTCAATGCAAAGATTCGTAGTCAAGAAATTTTATAAAAATTTAACTAATTTTTAACTTGAATTCTTTTAGGAACAAAATCTAGAATTTTCCATGTAGAATTTAAGCACTATCAAATTTTAGCAACAAATTTGAAATTTCTTTAGATTTTTTTTGTAAAGCTAATAAAATGAGAAGAAAATAAATAAATTTATTTTATTTAACTCTCTGTCAGTCAGAATAATAATTATAATTGTTAAATCAATTCAATTTTAAATGATTTTCATTTTGAAATATTTTCATTCCTAAAATAATATTTTGACAGCAGAAATTGCATTTGAATAGATCTTTGAAAATTCCGTCTGTATACAAATAAATTGAATTAAATGTCAAAGAAATACGAAAATAATATTTTTTTGAACTCAAAATATGATTTTTTAGAATATAGAAAAATAAAAATATTCAAACAAAAAAAATCTTGAAACAAGTTCATTGAAAAAAATTTTTTTTAATTATTTGAACATTTTTGTTCGCTATATTCTATATTTTTATTTTCAAAAGAAAATTTTATATTTAATTTATGAATTTGATCATTAGGAAAAGTGATAAATTTTTAATATTTGATTAATATTATTAACTGACAGAGATATAAAATAAAATTGTAAATTATGAAACTGATTTCAATTAAATGCGACAAATTTTTAATAGTCGGTTCATATTATTAACTGAAAGATAAATTAAATAGGATTTTATTGATGAAACTGATTTTTAGAAAATTAACTTTTTTGCTTATGATTAGTTTTAATTTCAATTAATTTATTTTTTGTAATTTAAGATTTTAGAGAAAGTCAAAAATATTTTTAATTTGTAGATAATATTATAATTTCGATATAAAATATTCATTTTTTGAGAATATATCTTGTATACAAAAATGACATTCAAAAGCTATCAAAATGAATAGAAATTAATTGAGCTTCATATCTAAATGCTCTAAACATTACATCGTTTTTTAATTAGCTCAACATATGTTAAACTTAATTTTAAGCACATTTAAAAATATATTGAAAAACATGTGAAACTTTTGTTTCTGGCACAATGAATAAGTCGAAACTAATTTCAACATAAATTCATTTCAATCTTAATTCTAAGCACATTTAAAAAATATTTCCAATAATTTCCACGCGGCTCAAATGGGGAAAAAAAACTTTTTCATGTGTGGGTAAAACTCTGAATATTAGTAATAGAAGGGAAACTTATTTAGAGACGTATGAATAAATAATTTATATATGTGAATTATAGCTAAATAAACACCTTGAGAAGCAGCTGATGATGCGAAGTGTTGCGATGCGATGCGATTCGATTCGATTCTCTCCGTTACTGTTGTTGTTGTTGTTGCTAATTTCGTTAGACTTGCTGTTAGAATTCGTAAACTTCTTTTGCACATTCACGCACACACACTGAGAGAGAGAGAGTGTGGGTTAGAGCGAGACAGAGTGAGGGGAAAAGAATGAGAGTGAGCGACGCAGCTGAAGAAACGCGTTTTATTCTTCTTCTTTTTTTTTCGGGCTTTTTACTTGATATTCTTTTTCGTGCCTGTGGTTTTGCTGACTTTGCAGTTGTTGTTGCTGCTGCTGTTGCTGCTGCTTTTGCTGCTGCTTTTGCTGCTTTTGCTTTTGCTGTTACTGCGCTGCTTGACGTGACGTCATTAAAATGCCGGCAAACACATAAGACTTGGACTTGAAGCGAACACTTTTTTCCCGTTTACTCCGCTCCGCAGCGAGCTCTATTCGTTTTCTTTCTCTTCGACTGACAGCAAAGGCAAAATGAAGCGAGACACTCGCACACACACGCACATAGGCACTGACTAACTAACGCCACACAAACGCACACAAGCACGCGCGAGAGGCACACGCACGTAGGCTGGCACCTATACACACACACACACACGCACGGAGACGTCAAAAATTGACAGACAACAAACACAACAACAACTGCAGCATGCACACACACACTCGCACGCACGCACACACGTACACACGTACACAAACACCGAAAAAAAGTCGCGCTTCGCGTTTGTTGCTTTCTTGTTGTTGATAAAAAGCGCACACAGATAGAATTCTTTTATTTTGTTGACAGCTGTTTAGTTGTTGTTGTTGCTGCTGTTGTTGTTATCGTTGTGGCTGTTGAAACGCGCGCGATTTTCATAAAATGTTGCTATGTTGCTTCTTGAATTGGTTAATAATGTTGCATAATTTAATGCTTATTTTCTTGACTGTTTTTTGTTTTTATTTATTTTTTTAATATTCTCTTGGTTTGTTTTTTTTTTTTTTATGTATATTACTCAACACTTATTTCGCTTAATTTTCCTTTTTCTTTTTAATACTACGAGCAAGGCAACTCTGCACGATTTATAAAATTAACACAATTTATTTTCGTATTTATTATTATTATCAAATTTTGGTTATTTTGAATTATATAGTTGTGACAGCGTTTGTGGTAGCTGCGTTTAGCTCTCTTGTACAGAAATTCTACAAATTTATTAACAAAATGCGACACACACGTCCGCCTTGCTCGGTGTTGTTTTTGCTTCTGCTCGCACGCTGTTAGAGCGCTGTTATGCACCAAAAATTCCAATCGGCGATAGCCAAAGCAGCCAACAGCGGCAGCGACAGCGGCAGTAGCAGCGTTGCGCTCTCTTGCGCTCTCGCGCTCTCTGCATGGTTTCGTCTGCAACGACGGAGTCCAGTACCAACGGCTGTTGCTCTTATTGGCTCACACATTTCTACTGCTGGAGTGCGAACAAACACACGTGAGAGTGAGACAGAGTGAGCTAGAGAGAGAGCGCGCTGCTGTTAAGCTAAGAGAGCGTCACAACAACAACAGAGCTCTGGAGTGACTCGAGCAAGGCATTTGTTTGAGTGAGTATCCAAAGCAGCTGACTCCACAAGCAGTCAAAGGAGCAAAGTGATTTGATTGAGTGAAACTTGAGCAGCAGCATATACAATAATCACTCAAAGTGCAAGCAGCAACAGCAGCAGTTAATTAACACAGTTGATAAATTTCAACAGTAATATCTAGCTTAGCTTATTATTATATATTATATTTAAATATGCATATATTTAACTGTATAGAATTTTGAAAAATGTCCTCAAAGTCACCTTCAAAAATAGTTCAATATTTCAAAATGCACTCATATTTAGTTTTCTATATTTGTATATATTTATAGTCATGCAGTGTTTCAGTTTGACATTTCAATGGGCGCCCAAAAATAGCCCAAAAATCAAAAAAAACAAAAAGAAGAAGAGCTAAAAGCCATAAGTACCGTTTCGTACACTTTTAGTGCATACAAAATTTGACATTTCTATGTCATAAATTTAACACACACACACACACACACACACTTGGACACCCCCACAGAGAATAAGAGGCCATTAGAAGATATAAACATAAATTTATTTATTTGTCTTATAAAATGTAAATTGATTGGAAACGGCAGCAATAACATTGACAGCTGCTGTTAATTAACAGATCAGCACCAACAGCTGCTGTTAGCAAAACAGAGCAGCAACAAAAACAACAACAACAACAGTGAAAGCAGGCATTGAAGAAAAGACTTGAAGAGAGCGTGGCCACAGCCAAATAAAGACATTGTAGAGTGAGTGAGTGCGAGGTGAGGCGAGAGAGAGAGAGCGCGAGAGAGAGCGAGCGTGAGCGAGAGATCAGAACGCCCCCGCAGCGCCTAGTCGCTGCTGTTGTTTATCGTTTTTCTTCTTCTACAGCATTAGAAGTTCCTTGTCTGCGTGTGTGTGTGTGTGAGCTATTTATAAAAACGTTTTGGATATGTAAGTTTGTGTTGTAGTCAGAGTCAATGCGGCCGACCACATGGAAGCTGGAACGGTTGTTGCTGTTGCTATTGTTGTTGCTGTTGTTGCCTCGAGGGCAAGTGAAAGGTTGAGCGTTTGTTGTTGCTGCTGCTGCTGTTACCGTTGTCTAAGAAGCAAAGCTAGCTTGCACACGCACACCAATGCATATACGCTAAGCCACCTCTGCACTCATTCATTATGCAAAAGTAAAGCAGCGAAAGAAGCAGAATTGGAAAAAGAAAAGAGCAGACGATTTTTACTTATGCCGCATTTGCAGTTGGGCACATGCCAACACACACACACACACACACACGCATACGCATATACAGAGAGCGAAACATAACTGGAGTATGGCAAAAGCAGCACAAAAGTTTTCAATGCAAACACACAGATGCAGCGCACACACACACACACACACACATATGCATATGGGAAGCTGCTTGGCCAGGCAGCAAAAAGTTCAAAATCGAAATTGAAATTGAGATCATTTGCTCGGCTAGCAACAAATGTAAATTAGTTGACAGCTGTTTCTGGAATAACTGGCTATTAACTGGTTTGTTTAGGCAATTCTAAATTGAGTTTGCGTCTTGCAATTGCTTAAATTACTTTTTGAACAAAAATATATATAAATCAAATATAAAGTTAAAGTTGAAAAAAGAAATAAATATAAATTGTAAAATACTCAAAAAATAATTAATTTTTTATAAATTAAGTTGCTAAGGAGCTTAGGAGATTTATTTCTGTTTTCTTGACTGCTTGAAGGAATTTAAATATAATTATGAAATTATCTCTGTCATTATTATTATTATTTTATATAAATGATTAAGTTTCTGAACAAATTAATTATGATTGCAAAATGTTTATTTTTATTTATTTAATTATTTATTTTACAACGAAAAAAAAATTAAATTAAATTTGATTTTAAGAAAATTCCCGCCCTAATTATTTGCAAAATCTTAACAAATTAAGAAATTATCACAAACAACCGTACGAATCTCATTGCCATTTGATGATCTTATCAAATTAACTCAAAACAAAACCAAATTTATATATATAACCCCACAAAGCACTTGACGAGATCATTAACTGAACGTTTGTCGGCTGTGGCGCTGCGGCTAGCGTTGTGGGTTGCTCAGGGGGTCAGTTGGTAGAAACAGCTACAGACAGAGATACACACAGACTCCACAGAAACAAAAAAAAAAAAAAAAAAAAAAAAAACACGACTTGAGTTGAAGGGGAGAAGGGAGACTCGCAAACCGGTTTCAGGCAAAATCAAAAGTTGCGCAGACGCAGACGTCGCAGTCAACGTTGCCGTCGCTGTCGCAGCTGACCGAACTGAAGTTGGGTATTGGAACAGCGCAAAGATGGGAAGGCGGGCGGAGGGAGCAGGCGGAAGAAGGAGCACAAAAGCAAATGTTAAAGTTTTCGCCCGTCGATCGCTGTGGATGCTGTGGAAGCAAAACAAAAGTAAATCACGCAAATGCTGACCGGCAGCAGCAGCGGCAGCGGCAGCGGCAGCAACTGGAACTCGTTTTGCGCTGCACCTTTTGTGCCTGCTCCAAGAACGTGTTCAAGGCTTTGCCAGGGTGTGTCTGTGTCTGTCTCTGTCTTCGTCTTTGTGTGTGTGTGAGTGCGACCGAAAAAGGAAAAGGAGGTCGCAAAGGTAGCGCAAAAAATATGAAGAAGGAAAAAAAATAAATAAATAAGCCACAAGCGCACAGGGATTGGCGCATTGAAGAAATGAGCTGAATGCCAAGGAGCGAGAGAGATGGACTGAGCGAGAACAATAGAAATTTAGCGTTAGGCTACGCCTCTCCTATTCTAATTGGAACGACTCCCGCTGCTAATGCCATTCAAATCAGAATGATTCTTCATTAGGTGACGGCTCACACGCGATGCCAAAGAGACCGGCGAACCGAATGTCTGCATATTAATTTAACATAGTAGCTGAAAAGAATAGACGCAGCAAACCAGTTACGATAGAGAGAGAGACAGAGAGAGAGAGGGAGCAAAGGCGAGCGAAATAGTATGATCACCATAAAGAATCAATAACAGAACCAGACGAGACGCCGATGACGTCGTCCTCGTTGATTATATGCATGCAAACACGCACACACACAGACACAAACACACACACGTATGTGTATGCACTGTGTGAGTCAGCTTCCAGACATCGCAAGATCACAGTTAACAGCTAGACAGTCATACGCTCTGCCATCACACGCTCTCTCTTCTGTTAAACTCTCGCGCCTACGCACATGTGCGCTAATACGACTGGCCAGTCTTATTGGAACTGCGATCTCTGATCTTAGGCAGCAGCTAAATGTCGCACTCTTCACAGCGAGTGACATTTGCTGCGCTCTTGAGTCATTTGCGCGCGTGTTGAGTGTTAAATGTTGCGTGTGCGTCAACTCAATGCCCAGACTGTTCCCAGTTTTATGTGAGTGCGAGCAGCTGCGCTGCTGAGTGAGAACTTCCAATTGGCTTATAGCTCATTCATTGTGTTCTCTTCTTGGGTATCCTACAGTTATGTATTGCATACTTTGAGGTGTTTTAGAAGCGCATTTAAGAATGCAATTAAGAATGTTACAAAATTGAATAATAATTGTAACAGATTAATTTGCATTCATATTAAACATTATTTTATTATTAAAATATTTTATTTAATAGTAAAAATATATATTAATTAAAATTTATATTAGAAATTAATTAAACTATTACTATTAAAAATATTTTGTTAAAAAATGTTAAATAAATAAAGTTATTCAGCAAGCCTTAAGTCAAATATAAAAAAAGAATAATTTAACAGAATGCTGTTAACGTTCTTTAGCTTACATGATTTTAGCAGCTATGTTATCATGAGCTCTGTTAGCTCTGTTCATTTAACGCCTCTCTGCTAAGAGCATTTGAAGTTTATCGTAATTATTTACATCAAAGTTCGCAACTGCAAATCAATTCGATTCGAGTCGATTCCGTTTTCCTTTAGCTTGAACTCTACCCGAACCCAAAAAGCTGATTTCAATTATAGCCAATTAAGCGAGAAAGGACTTGAACGGAAAGAAATAAAACAAGAAGAACAAAAATAAAAAAAATAAAAAAACTTGCAACATTAGAGAGAGAGATGATACCAGGCTGCAGACAATCAATACCCTTGCCCACCTGCCCCACCTCAACCTTGCACCTTGGCTGAATTTTTGGCTGCTTCTGCGAAGGATAAAAAGTTTTTTTTTTATCTACTTTTATCGGCTGCTGCTGCTGCTGCTTCGCATTTCAATGCGCCGAATGTTAAAACAAACAAACAAATAAATTAGTGTTCAATCAGCGTAATTTCTTCAACTGGCACGCCCACAACGCCCCCAAACGACAGGCAGCTATCAGCCAAGCGCTTGGCTGCCTTTTGTCTCCCTTGTCTTGCCCTTGGCTTTACCCAATTGCATTTCTAGCGAAGTTGCAAGTTAGAGTGGCTGAGCAGGAGGAGCAGGAGCAGGAGCAGGAGCAGGAGCAGGAAGTGAAGGGAGCTCTGGTATCTGGTTTATACGATTGACTATCCAAACTTTGCAACCCACTGTGCAGCCGTTAGTTGTAAGTAATTAAGAGAATTGAGGCGAGCAGACAAAAGCTGCCTTCAAGCTGGCGAAAATTTCGGTAATTTGGTTAATTTGAATTCGAATGCAGTTGGCCAAAACGGGAGAGGAGCTGAATGGCACTGTCTGGCTGCTTAAAGGTGAATAGGTGGCTCGAGCCAGATATAATTGTGCACAAGTTTCAATTGTTTCGAGTTGAATTTGAAAAGTTTTTGGTATTCTAATCGGATATCGATAATAATCGAAGTGGAAATTCTATGAAAAGCAGATATAGTTAGAGTATAATGATCAAGTGTTGTTAAAATTATTAAGTTTAAATTAGAAATATAAAAAACTAATTATAAAATTTAAACAGGTTCGATAATTTTCATAGTCGATAATTGACTTTTTTATCAGACTTAACTCAAGAAAGAATCATCATATATTTTTATTTTTTTCCTATTTTGCTTGAAAAGCAGCTGCATTTTATCGTTAAATTATCGAAAATTATAATATTATAGTAGGCTTTTCTGCTTTTATTTGAAGATCTCATAGATTGTAATCGATTAATTATTGACTTATCATTGTATGCTTTTTATTATTAGTTTTTGTTTTGTTTTTTGTTTTAATCCTATACAATCTTTAAACATCTGTTATCGATAAATCATTAAATAATTTATTGCTCTTGGTTTATCAAAATATGGTTTTCTATCGATTATTATCGAAAATTATACATTCTTGCGTTATTATATTATTATTATTATTTTTTTTTTTTTTCATTTTATTTGAAAATCCGAAAGATCTTTAAGGAACTGGTGTATGGTATAGATAGTTATAAATCAGTTTAACTACTCTTGCTTTATAATCCTATAATCACATTTCGTTCAGTATTAAATCGAGTTTCCTGAGTTGCATAACTCCCCGTGACTAAAAATGTCTTTACTTTACACTTCATGCTGCAAAGACAGACTATATCAATGGCAACCCTCGCAGCAGGTAATAAAAATTAATTAATTAATTAATAATTTTATATAAGTAATTTTTGATTTATGAAAGTAATATTACTTTAATAACATATGTTTATAAAAAAGTTAAATAATATATAAGAATCTTTGAGTTCTTAAGGAAATTTATGCTCAGAATTTTTCTCTTAGTAAAAATTTGAATTTGAATTTGAATTTTAGACATTATATTCGACTGTTTCAAATATTTTCTATCTCTGCTCCAGCTATAACAAAGGGGAATATATATACCTCAGGGTTGTAATGACGAAAGCTTCAAATTGATTGACCTTTGTCATTATTTTATAGATGTTGCTCTCTGCTTTATTGCAGGATGAACAATAAAAAGAAATCTCTCTAAATGGCAGAAAAAATGCAAGTCAAGTTCGTTATATTTTTGTAAATTTTCTTTGATTAAAAAAACATTTTTTAAGTTTCTTTAAGTTGAAAAAAAAAAATTATTTGAAGCAATTTGTCAAAGGGAAAAATCGCAACAAGCCAAAGCCAAAGCATAAATAAAAAAATAAAGCACCGAGTGTCAGGCGAAAACAAACGGCCCAAAAGTCCAGCACCTGCCCAGGCTAAAACGCAAGCCCTGTGTTTTGCCATGTCTGCGGCTACATATGCATATATATGTGTGTGACGGTGTGTGCTTGTGTGTGTGTGTTTGTGCTTCGCTTTTAAGCTGCCAAATCCGACAATTAAATTATTGCATGACAAAACATGCGCCGCAAAAATATTCAAAACGCGCCAAAAACAGGATGTAAACAACAATGGACATAAGGACGATGAGCCAAACCATACTCAAAAAAATAAAAAAAAATAAAAAAATAAAACAAATACACACACTCGCACAACAACTATGCACAGAACTAGTATGCAAAAGAAAAAAATACTTCCCGAACCGAAACAAATTCATCTTCCGCAAAAAGAGTAGCAGAAAAAGCACACAAGCTGAGAAAATAATAAAAAAAAAAAAAAATGAAAGCCAAAGCACACACACTTACACACACACACAGAAAATGTCCCAATAGGATGTAGGGAAAGCGTCACAGGCTACCGGAAAATGACGCGTTAGAAAAACAACAACAACAACAGCAAGTTGAAAATGGGAAGACAGAAAAAAAAACACAAACACAGGAAAAATACAAAATATATAAGAGCTAGTAAAGAATTAATAACCAGACGAATACTGAATACCCTGCCATTGCCTATTTATTAAACAGATTTTAAAGTTTCAAACTTTAGTTGTTCGCAAAGCATTTCTATTAATTTATCAATTTTATAAAATATATTTTTTTTAAATTAAATATAATACAAATAAATAATAATTTAAATTTAAAATTTGCTGCAATTTTCATTTTATTAATAAAAAAAAATATATAATCATAGTGTAAGTAGTATAAATTTATGTGAAATCGGCTACCTATAAAATTATTTAAATTATAAAATAAATATAAATAAATGTGAATTTACAAAGAAATGTGAATTTTAAAAAATTTAAATATAATTTAAAAAAAAAAAAAACTATTAAAAAGTGTGATATATAAAAGAAATGTTAAATTAATACAAAGCTGTTAAATCTAAATTAAAAATTAAAATAAACAAAGAATTATTATACTGACTTTAAATCTTTAAGCCCATATGAATGTGAAATGTGCAAATGAGAACTTAAAAAATGTAAAGTCTAAAAATTAAAATAAAAAAAAAATATATGATAAGAAAAATTTGTAATCTAAATTGTTATAAATATGTGCAATTTGAAAATGAGAGAATAGAAAAATTATAAAAAAAAAAACAATAAAAAATATAAATACATACAAATTAATAAGAAAACTTAAAGCCGTAATATGAGAAAATTTAAATCTAAAAAAAAACTACATAATTAAAAGAATTTATAATAGAAAATAAATTTATAATAGAAACTTTTAAATATATATATTTTTTTCATATTATATGAGATTATTATTATGATATTATTATTTAAAAAATAAAAAAAAAATAAACTGAAAATCTGAAAAAGTAAACAATGTGTAATCTGAAAATAAAAAGTAAAAAAAAAAAAAATAAAAAAAAAAACAAATTAAATTATAACAAACAAAAAAATAAATAAAAAATAATAATAATAATTAAAAAATTAAAAAAAAAAATAAAAAAATAAACATACGTTTTTTTTAATATTAGAATTTATATTATCTTTAATTATAGATCGTTAGAGTTAGTATAATAGAATAATAGAAACTTTTTAATATAGTATAATAGAAATTTTTAAATATATATATTTTTCATATTATATGAGATTATTATTATATTATTATTAAAAAAAATAAAAAAAAAAAACGTAAATCTGAAAAAGTAAACAATGTGTAATCTGAAAATAAAAAATAAAAAAAAAAACAAATTAAATTATAATAAAAAGAAATAAATTAAATTAAATAAAAAATATTAATAATAATTATTAAAATAAAAAAAGAAATAAAAAAAATATACAAAAGTTTTTTTTTTGAATATTGGAATTTGTGTTATCTTTAATTAGAGATCGTTAGAGTTGAGTCACGAAATTTATCACGGCACGAATCGTCTCCCGATGCGAAGAGTATTGAAAATGCTGAAAGGAGCTGCGCAAAGTATAGTAGTCGTCCTGTATGTGTCCTGCTGTGTGTCCTGGCTGTGGCCAGGCTTGTCTGACATGCATATATACATATAGCTCATGGCAATAATTTGAAATTCGATTACCATAACCAAGTACTCGGAAAACACAAACAGCTAACGGGCTGCACACAGGAAAACGGGCGAACCACGTGAAAAGCCAAGAAAAACAAAATGTATTTACTGCGGCCTACGCTCTGCGACTATGTGTGTGGCAGAGAAAAAAAAAAAAAAAGAAAAAGTGAAAATGGTGAAAACGTTCGTTAAAAGGCTGCCAGAGAGCGTTGGGTATCGCGGCCAAAAACTGTGGCCAAAAAGCCAAAAAACTTGAATATATCAGAATTTTGAACAAACAAGACGACAAAAAAATTAAAGAGAGAGAGAGAGAGAGAGAGAAAAAAAGTGTGTGTGCCCCCAACTATGACAGACAAAACACACACACACACACACACAAGCTAGAATGTGTGATGTGTGCTTGGACAGTGGAGCCAAATGCCGTTGTTGGCCAAGTGAAAAGCCGCCATCCGCCCTTTAACACAAACCAAAATTTCACTCGAGTCAAAAAGGTTCTTTGAGCAACAATATGGGTGGTGCAGTTAGTTCGGGTGGTTGAGGTACATTTTAGTAGTAGCTGAACGAAATACGTTTGATAATTTGCGAAATGGATTTGAAAAGAGCGCAAACTGGGCAAAGTGGGCAAAGTGGGCAAAGTGGGCAAAGCGGGCAAAGTGGGCATGCCTCCTGCTACAAGTTGTCTTTGAAACAAGCAATCGATTTAAGTGTGATCATATTTTCATTTGTATTTCAATTCGATTCGTTTCAATTTCATTTTAATTTGATTAGAATATTAATCGGCAGCAGTTCTCTAAGATAATATTTAAAATCTGAGAGTCCTGAAGTCCTACTGAACAGAAAAGTGTTAGAAATTCCTCTAAAGGAGACATGTTTAGTAGAAAGAGAGTTGTCAAACGATAAGAGAGAGAGAGAGAGAGAGAGAGAGAGAGAGAGAGAGAGAGAGAGGCAGAAACATGAAATGAGTGAGTAAGACAGAGAGAGAGAGAGAAAGAGAGAAGGAGGGTAAAGAAAGAGAGAGAGATAGAGAGAGAGAGGGAGAGGGAGACAGAGATATAGAGACAGCGAGAGATAGTTAAAGAAAGAGAAAGAGTCAATGATAGATATATATAGATATCAATAGAAAGAGATAGATATATACAGATAGGGATACAAAGAATTGGTAGATAGCTACAGATAATGAGAGAGACAGCGATAGATATAAATGGATAAATATATAGAGATAGAGAGACAGATAAATAGATAGAGACAGTGATAGTTATATAGAGATAGAGAGGCAGATAAATAGTTAGAGATAGAGAGGAGAGAGAGAGTAATAGATGGATACAGATAGAGATAGATAGATAGATATAGAGAAAAGGAGAGAGAGTAGGAGGGAAAAAGAGACTGTGAGAGAGAGGGAGAGAGAGATAAATAGCTACAGACAAACAGAGAGATAGTTATATAGTGATAGAGAGAGAGAGAGAGAGAGAGAGAGCTGGATAAATAAATATGTAGAATTCATTCACTTGCTGTTTCAATTTCAGCAGCCAAAAGAAAAGGGGAGAAGCGAAAAAAAAAAAAAAACAAATTAACCGAACTCAGTCAAGATTTAAGTTGTGCAAGTTATTAAGCCAAGTCACTTGGCCCTTGTGTGTGCAGCAACGGCAATCAGCTGGCAAAGTCATGAATATTGAGTGCTCCGGCGTAGAAAATTGTAACCTAATAAGCAATGTAATTAACTTGCACCAAATGCAATATCACCTGCAGTTGCGAACCGTTGCATTATAATTAATAATCAACGGCAGCTTAAAGATTTTAATTAAAATCAACAACAGACTCGCGCGCGTGTCCGGCAATACGGGTGTGCTTACGGACGTACGGGCTTACGGGCGGGCGGATGTGCGGGCTAACGGTTGTAAGGATATCTCCTTTGCCTCTCCCCATCCATTCGCAAGTCTCATGTTGTCAACAACATGGCAACGGTTGTTCGATTTCTTTTCATTTAGCCACAGTGTGACCTGCATTGAAATGCAGCTCTTGGCTGATGCTCTCTCCACTTAACCCATAATACCTTGTATCCTGTATACGGTTATCTGTTGTGGCTACTAGTTTCACTCGGTCCGCCCCTTGCTTATGCCTTTCCTCCACTCAAGGCATACACCTGAGAGGCAACAGGAGTTTTGTTCAAAATATTCAGCATTCTTGTGGTATTATAATTAAGAGAGTCTAATATAGGAGTATATTAATCTAATCTAAGTCGAAAACTAATTGATTCAAAAATATACTTGAAAAACTAGCATAAATAAAGTAGATGAAGTGGCATAGATGCATGAACATATCAGGGAAGCTAGAATTTTACTGTCGAGAGTGCATGGCTAGAAGATATCGTATATTATGTCTATACATAATGTTAAACGAATGTAAATGCTTTCTTCATGAAATCTTTCATATTTAGCACTCAAAATTAACTGAATTTTTGTTTTCTAATATACAGATAGATAACCAGGATATGGATATAGATAAAGAAATTTATTTGTATAGAAATCATGATGAATGCTTTATAAAAAACTCTTTAATATTTATTTAATTACATTTTAATTTTAATAAATTGAAATCAAATAGATCTAGAATAAATCTTGCTCTTCTGATAATTACAATTAATTCAAATTAGAATTATTATTAATAATAATGATTAACAGTCTTGTATCTTAGATTTTACATGTACAGGGTATTTCAAAGTCAGTAATACCCGACTAGTGAAGCATTGATCGTTTATATTTTTTTTTATTTTGCAACTTTGCCAAGTTTCAGTTTCAGTTGCAATTACTTGGCGCACCTGAAGTGGAAGTCGGGCCAAAGGTTAGCGACTATCTGTTTGTGTTTGTTGTTGTGGCTCTATGTCTCCCTGCACGTGTGTGTGTGTGTGTGTGTGTGTGTGTATGTGGACAACGGTTTTAAGTTTGCACCAGTGCCCCGCCCAATTGCATCAAGAATTTTCCTCCATTTTTCCGTATATTTTTTCGCTTTTCTGTTGACTTTGCGCTTTCTATTTACGCTTTGCTGTTGTTTGTTGAATTCCAACTGCAATTATGTGAATTTTTACCGTGCACAGCATAAAACAATTTTACCCGCCCTTGCTCCCGCCCACAAACAAGGATCTGCTTGCTTACAGATACACGAGAAATCATTCCATAGAAATATAAGTTAGCCAGCAGCCGCAGGCGGGCAAGTTCTGGTCAAGCTCAAAGTTAAACACCTAAGCGAAAGTCAGCTCTGGCTCCAGTAAATAGAGTAGAGTAGAGTAGAGTAGAGAGTAGTAATGAAATAATATATGTTGGAATTGAAAGAAATAATTCAAGTGCTAAATAATATTATTTATATATAATTTGATTTATATTTATATTTATATTTATATTTATATTTATATTTATATTTATATTTATATTTATATTTATATTTATATTTATATTTATATTTATATTTATATTTATATTTATATTTATATTTATATTTATATTTATATTTATATTTATATTTATATTTATATTTATATTTATATTTATATTTATATTTATATTTATATTTATATTTATATTTATATTTATATTTATATTTATATTTATATTTATATTTATATTTATATTTATATTTATATTTATATTTATATTTATATTTATATTTATATTTATATTTATATTTATATTTATATTTATATTTATATTTATATTTATATTTATATTTATATTTATATTTATATTTATATTTATATTTATATTTATATTTATATTTATATTTATATTTATATTTATATTTATATTTATATTTTATTTTATTTTATTTTATTTATATTTTATTTTATTTATATTTTATTTTATTTATATTTATTTTTATTTTTTTTATTTTATTTTATTTATATTTATATTTTATTTTATTTTATTTTATTTATATTTATATTTTTTTTATTTTATTTATATTTTATTTTTTTTTTTATATTTTATTTATATTTTATTTATATTTTTTTATATTTATATTTATATTTATATTTTATTTTATTTTATTTATATTTATATTTATATTTATATTTATATTTATATTTATATTTATATTTATATTTATATTTATATTTATATTTATATTTATATTTATATTTATATTTATATTTATATTTATATTTATATTTATATTTATATTTATATTTATATTTATATTTTATTTATATTTATATTTATATTTATATTTATATTTATATTTATATTTATATTTATATTTATATTTATATTTATATTTATATTTATATTTATATTTATATTTATATTTATATTTATATTTATATTTATATTTATATTTATATTTATATTTATATTTATATTTATATTTATATTTATATTTATATTTATATTTATATTTATATTTATATTTATATTTATATTTATATTTATATTTATATTTATATTTATATTTATATTTATATTTATATTTATATTTATATTTATATTTATATTTATATTTATATTTATATTTATATTTATATTTATATTTATATTTATATTTATATTTATATTTATATTTATATTTATATTTATATTTATATTTATATTTATATTTATATTTATATTTATATTTATATTTATATTTATATTTATATTTATATTTATATTTATATTTATATTTATATTTATATTTATATTTATATTTATATTTATATTTATATTTATATTTATATTTATATTTATATTTATATTTATATTTATATTTATATTTATATTTATATTTATATTTATATTTATATTTATATTTATTTTTTTTTTTTATTTATTTTTTCATATTCAAGTAGGCTTTGATCTCCAGAGCTACAGCCTGCAACCTTATCCAGTTCGTATAGCTTCAGTTTTGTATTACGTTTCATACCTCACACTGCTCAAATATTTTATTATTTTTGATACAGTATTTGGAATCTTGTGTATTTCCATAATATTTCTAAAGTCAATATTTTTGAAAAAACATATGCCGATAAATGGCTGAAAATCGAAATAACACTAAAACCGCTGATAGCGACAAAGGCTACAAAAGCGATAAGGGCACTAAGGATAAGAACAGCAAGTCCAATGTTAACTTCGAGATTGAGAATAGTGTCGATATTATCGAACAAGTGAGTATGACGGAATTTTGTTTATTTCCATCCATCTACCGAATCATTTCAGGCTAGTCTTCAGAATAATTCTCTGGTCATAAATATTGATGATGAGCAGGGGGAAGTCAGCGACCTTGAGCTACACGAATCGAAGTCAAACGGCCAGCCGCAATCTGAATTCGGGCCAGTGACGAAAAAACGTAAGGCCACAAATAAGAAGCCGCGCGTGAGTGCTAAGAAACCATTGAAGAAAAGCGTCATACGGCGCATGTGCCGTACATCATCCGCCGATAATAGCGTTTGTAACAATCGCGGTGCCGAGATCATATACACAAACTCTCAGTTCGGCCAACCGGTAGATGCTTGCAATTGTTCATCTTGCCAGATTTGTGGTTTGCCTCCACGTTGCCGCAAACGGGCCAAGCCCATCCCCAAAATTATTAAGAGCAAATCAAGGCCGAAACGTTTGGTGCCCGCTGTGAAGCGTCGCACAGTGGCCAAATTAGGTCGCCCAAGGAGGGTTACATCGGCTCGTCGCTCGACTGCATCGGTACGCCGTTCGGCTCCGAAGCCCATAATTGATTTGGATCCCATTGGCACCTTGCCACCGCCATCCGAAAGAGGTGACCAGATGCGTCAGTGCCTTTGCACCGAACTGAACGGTCAGGTCTACAAGCTGATGGACTTGCCATCCAACATAGATGCTAGCACCGCCTTGATGCTCTCGATGCGTAACCAAGAGCTTAAGCGCCTATCAAAGCCTCGACTGAACACCAAACGCCAAGTTGGCAAACTCTCAATCAGTAGCCGAAAGATCAGCAAACGCAAACATAACTAACTGCAAATTATTTCCGGAAGTATTTTTCACACTAAATAATTATAAAAAGGTTATTAAGCTCTCAGAATACTTGATATCTGAATATATTTCAACTTCAATTTTTTCTCTCTGCTCTTCTACACAGTATAATATGGCCTAATTATTCCTATACATAACGTTTGTAATAGATATTTTTTTGAAGAAATTAAATGTAAAAGGTCAACAACAACAAAAGACCTGTCTATTTATTTTATTTATTATAACCTGAACCCATTGAAAATAGGAATTCAGGGTATAATGTTTTTGTGAAAATGTATGTAACAGGTAGAAGGAGACGTCGCAGACCCCATAAAGTATATATATTCTTGATCAGCACAAAAAAATAAGTTGATATAGCCCTGTCCGTCTGTCCGTCCGTCCCTCCGTCCGTCCGTCCGTCCGTCCGTCCGTCCGTATGAACGTCGATATTTCGGAAACTACAAAAGCTAGAGAGCTGAAATTTTACATGAACACTCGTATCTTAGTTTTTTTTTTCGATAACTCATCCCATTCCTTAATTATCGATAAAAAATCGAAAATTCGTTTACGTTTTTTAGGTTTTTTGAGCATAACTTCTACACCGTTTTAGCTAGAGACTTCAAACTGTATATTTAGATAGATATTATAGATACGCAGATTTTGTAATTTTCAGATTTTAGATGCCACGCCCCCTTCGCCCCCAATTTGAAAAAAACGTATTTCAAATACTAGAGACTTGTAATTTGGCAATCGGATAAATCGGCAGCAACTGCGCGGTTAGCAGAGGGCGCGTAATATATACGTGCGGTAAGAAGAAGAATATTTTTTTTTTGGCAGGGTTCAGGGTATCTCGTAGTCGAGCCGTCTCGACTAGACCCTTCTTACTTGTTTTTAGTTAGCTTAGCCAAAGACTTACAATTACTGTCGATTAATAAATATTGTTATCGATAATGCTTTATGTCAACATAGCGCCAAGTTTCTCATATTGACTTAGTACAGTTTAATAAGATTAAATAAATATAAATAAATATGTTGACTTATAGATTTGTTTTTAAATATAGCAGGAGTTTAAACAATTATAATAATTATTAATAATTATAAATAATTTTTTTTTTAATATACACATATGTTAGTTAACAATGGGTAATTAGACTAGATTCTTCAGTCAGACATTCCAGGGAAGAACAAAGAAATAGAACTGATATGTTAGAGTTCATAATTCGGACGAGACAGAGTTGAAGTCTATTGTTTTTAAAATAATTCAGTATTATATAAAATACGTTATTTGATTGAATGCAAGTGTATTTGTCTATGCGAAGCTATAACTCAGTGCCCCCCAAACGCTACTGCTGTGGTTAGAGAGCTTTCAGTTTCATAGCGTCTTACTGTAAGAGCAGTGTTGCAGGTATTACTCAAGTTGGCAGCACTCTTCTGTATACTCAAATTAGCGTGAGTGAGTGAGACAAACATAGCTGCTGGCGGGTGTTGCTCAGAGAGAAAGAGATAGCATGAAGGCCTGCTGTAGAAAAGCAGTGCTATATAGAAGAAGGTGCTAGAAGTTCGAGAGGATATAAAGTGTTTGAGTGAGTGAGAGAGAGAGAGAGACAGAAAGAGAGAGAATGAGAGAGAAAGAGAGAGATTGAGAGAGAAAGAGAGTGATTGAGAAAGGGCAATTAAATTGAAGAAGCTAAACAGGAAGCGTAGATCGTAGTTATAAATAATGAAAGGGCTCAATCTGAGCAAACTCCGGCATATATATTTACATACATATACATACATACACACATATAATATATATATATATATATATATATATATATATATATATATATATATATATATATATATATATATATATATATATACATTATATATCTGCATTCACTTCCGGTGCGACACATTCAGCCATCACGTAGACTTTCAGTTTGCTTTGAGTTTTTAGTTACAAGATTTGGGGCCCGACGCAGCAATCTCGAAATAAAAACAAATGCTGGACAGTTGCTGAGTTGAGTTTCAATTTTCACTTAAAACAAAGTTGGCACATGCCAAAAAAAAAAAAAAATAAATAAAGAAAACAGAGAATAAAACAAACACACGCTCAGCGTGGGTTATTATGGGCGAGTGTAAGGCAAAAGGTAAAAAAGGAAAAAAAAAAGAAATAAGAATGAAAAGCCAACTCTGCACACAAGGAATTTTTTTTTGGGGGCGCTCAGGCGTTAACAGAGCGCGCCTAACATTGTTTTTGCTCTCGTTGTTGTTATTGTTGTTGTTTGTAATCAGAGCAAAGTAGCGACGGCAGACACATGACCCACGCCCCTCAGACCCCCTTTCCGCCCAAGGGGAACAACGCCTTTAGGCGAGGACTTACGTGATTTGGCCAGCACGTTTGCCATTGCAGCAAATCACAGCTCCGAGTCAAGGCAAGTGCAGCAAATAGCAACAACAACAACAACAACAATAAGAACAAAAACAAAAGTTAGCTGAAACATAATCAGCATTGTCGATACTGAAATACCCTTGCAGGTGCAGCTATTTATTAAAGATAAAATAAATAAATATAAAAATAACAATATATATATATATATATATATATATATATATATATATATATATATATATATATATATATATATATATATATATATATGTGAAAGAAAACAAATATTTTATAATATTTAATAGAAATTAAAATAAATAATAGATAATAAAAATAAAAACAAACATTTATATTTAAAGAAATGTATATTTTTTAATATTTTATCAAAATTAAAATCCATAATATTAATTAAAGAATAAATAAATATTAATATTTAAATAAATATATTTACTTTATAATATTTAATACAAGTTAAACTGAATAAGTTATTAATAAAAAAGTATTTATATTACAAAATCTATATATTTGTATTATTTAATAATATTGAAATAAAGAATAAAAAAAAAACAAAAATAATTTTAAAAATGTGTATTTGTTATAATAGTTAATACAAATTAAAAACAAAAAGAATAATAAAAATAAATAAATATTAAAATTTAAAAATATATATTTTATAATATATATTTTATATATTTTATAATATTTAATAAAAATAATACAAAAATAAATATTTATATTTCAAAAAATATATATCAAACTTAAGTTTATTATAAAATACATTTCTTTATCAAAAATGGCTTCTGAAAACTTTTTCAGCTAAAAAATATTATAAATATTTTAAAAATATTTTATTTCCCAATTTTTTATGTTAAGTATAAACATTTTCTCATATCACTATGAACTGTCTTTCATATGGTACACATCTCTTCAGTTATACTCTTTAAAATTAAACGTATATTTTATAGTTGGGTATACCCGCTTGTATTGAGTATCTGTGCTAAAATGGGCAGCCAAATTGTTGTATGGTTAGCGTTTGTCCTGATGATCAACACGAAAGCAAATAAAATAAGCTAAAAGTTTGTGGCTCACGTGACATTTGTTTTGGCAACTGTTTCCTCTCATTGCTTCATTGCTGACAATCGACAGAACGTACCTGCAATGCACAACAAAGAGTTTGACTTTAGCAAAAATAAAGCAACAACAACAGACAAATAAATATAAGATTTTCAAATATATAGAAACATTTAGCTGAAAAGACACACAGAACAATAATCTGAGAGTCGTCTACAGCCGGCTGTTTAATACTCGTTTATATTTGAAATACTTTAGTTTTCTAAAGGCTCATTTCAGGAGTTCATTAAGAAATTTATTTATCTATCGAAAAATAATGCTCAATCGCTCTCGCTCTGAACTCGAGGTTTTGGTTCTTTTCGTTTTGAAAAAAAAAACTCTTTGCCTTAGCCTCAATCACTCAATCAATCGGAGGGGGAAAAAAGAGCGAACAAACACTCAAAAATAAAGTTTCTGTCCAATCGCGAAGGTACTCGCTTGCTCTCTGAGTTATCAAAGTGTGAGTGAAAGACTTTTATTTGCAGACAATGAGAAACGATCAACAGATATTTGCGAGCCCTGATTAATATAAAATATAACTCAATAGCTGGCCTCGTATTAAGCATTTTTCTGCTTTAATTATACTAAACAAAAAAAAAATAATTTGTTGTAGCTTAATTGTTTTCTATAAATTGTATATAAATATTATTTATAATTTATGAAATGTGTGCTCTAATGTTCTCAATACAGATTAGCTTTTTGATTGTACCATAGTCAAGGATTGCTGATTGCTGAGAGGACGTTGTCCTTTGATTATGTATATATTAGTTATGTTCTTTTTTTTTTATTATTATTGAATTATTTATCGAGCTTTGACTAGATTCATGAAGATTTACTGGGAATTCAACTAAATTTGTGCTTTTTCTTTAAACGCATTTTATTTTCTTATAATCAAATAAGATTACATGACTGCAACTCTCTCAGTACTACGCCCTAACTTTATATACCACATGAAAATTGTGAAATTATCAAGCTGCAACTTCTTCAAAGTTGAAACTTTGTCGAATCAATTAACAATTGAAGCTCTTAAATAAACATATTACAAATGGTTTCAGTTACATATTATAGTGCATACTAGTCCAGATGAGAAAGATCTTTTGTATTTACGTTTTTCAACAACTTTTATTCATTTTATTGATTTATTTATATTGTTGAATCAGTTTACCAGTGTGGATCATGTCTTCCAAAATTATAGCCATATCCAAACCATCCTTCACCAGTACCAGCTCCTGTGGGTCGTCGAGTTGGTATATGTGTAGACAAGTCGGCAGCAGATCCTGGCACTGGTGTGACACGTGCACCTTTCGCTTTATTAGCTTTGTCATTTTCCGCATTTCGCATCCTATCAAACCATCTTTTGATCGTTCCCCGCTCGGCTTCCAAATCGTATCTACCTCTGCGGCATTCGTCCAGGCGAATATTTTTGTTATAGCCCCACGGGCACTTGGCATTAGTTCGCGAAGTTACTTCTAGCACGCAAATCTTCTTCTTAACATTCCAGAAATATCCCGGATCACATTCTGTCAATGACAAATCCACTTCATCTGCAAAAGTCTGCTCGATGTTACCCGGCGCCGCATGCGGCAGCAGGAGACCATCAATTGGCACCGCAATGTGCGGAACCGTTAATGCCAATTGAATCTGGTTCGACATTGCTTCACAAATAAATTCTCCATTTGCCAAACACCTCCATATATAGACGCCTTTATGCATGACCTTAATCAATGTGCATATCCGTTGCGAATGATGCGATCGTAATTTTAAAGCATATTTATAATATATTATAGATATCGAGCGTGTCTCTAAACTTTCTGCTGTTAGCTGTCGCAGAAGTTGAGATAGTTTGAAATTAAAAATTTCAAAATTTACAGATTTTACAGCGATTTAATTAATATATTTTTTTTATCATAGATAATATATCACAGATAAAATAAAAATTATCTATAGATAATGCATTCAGATTTAAATAATTTTTTTAATTTTATTTAAAATATATCCTTTAGTCATGTATATATATTCACATATTTATGTTTAGATAAAATTAAAAAATTAATAAATTTATTGTATATAAATATTTGGTAAGGTTTTTTATTTTTTTATATGTAGAGTGAGACAAGGATGGTTATTTTTTAGTTGTTTACATTTAGACAGGTTGGTTAGAAGAAGATATAATTAAAAATTGTAATTCTAGAACTGCTGTAAATGTATACAATTTTATTGGAAGATAATATTTATAAATATAAATAATAAATACAAAATATTTATATGAATATATATTATTAAATTTGTTATTATTTTTGTATGATATTTCTAATGGAAGGTATATTTATAAATATATATATATATAAATACAAAATATTTATATTATTTTAAATATTTTATAATTATTTTTGTTTGATATTTATAATGGAAATTTATATAATAAATACAAAATACAATATATATATATAATAAATAAAAAATATTAAAATATTTTTTATAATTTTTTAAAATTCTTTTTTTTTTCCATTTTTGCAGTTGAGTTTCGCTTTGAGCTTTAATTATGAATTGTAGCTTAAATTATTTTTATTTATTCTAGCTTTAGCAACACAATAGAGTATATCAGCTGTAGAAGTTGCTGCATTATGTTAAAATACAAAGCAAATAATATTTAATTAGAATGGCAAATTCATTTGCCACGCTCAGGCATTTATTGTTGAAGCCTTGACAACGCCATTTCATGAAGCTAATACACCATCTAATAATAATCTGAGCTCGTTTAAGTATATACGCAGTTAATTTAACCAAGATCAGATTATTTGATCGACGCCCATGCCAGCCAGATGTGAAGGTGTTTAAAGTCTGCCTGATTTTGCTGGCAGCAATAAATTCAATTTTCTGGCTAAATAATCGCTGTAATTAAGAGATACCCAAGCACACACAGAGATACATCAGCTCATACTACGCACACATCACACCACAACTAAATCAAACAGACAATATGCCATTACAGCCCATTATGGGAGGCGGTGAAGGGGGCTCAACATTTAGCCGAAAGGTCGGATGGCCCACGAAAAATACCTGCCAAAAATGTTCGCATGCCATTAAATTCGGCAAGCGGCGCGTTAATGGCTCTCAGCTGAATGTGCGTGGTGTGTGTGCGTGTGTGTGTGTGCGTGTGTGTGTGAGTGTGTGTGAGTGCATTTACTGGTGCTGTGCAAGTGGATGCTTAACTAAGCTGGCATCATTTCATCATTGCCTTTGCCAGCCAGCATTTAATAATTGAAATGAAGTAGACTACTTGTCGAATGCAAACTGAACGAGAAAAACTATATATTTTAACTGTGGCAGAGAGAGAGAGAGCGAGAGAGAGAGAGAGAGAGGAAGAGAGAGAAAGAGAGAGAGAGAGAGAGAGACTTCAACGGGCATAGAATTTGGTATTGAGAATCTTCATTTTAGATAACTATATTAAAATTGGCATCCATAAAAATTGAATACTCAACGCAAATCAGTTGGCAACGTTTAGCCTGGCAGACAGCCTGACAGAGAGTTCGTATTTAAGAGTTTTTGGTCGAAAAGCCACTCGAAGAGCATTGACACCTGGCAAAATGATATACCAAAGTCCTTTGCTTTCTGGCTTTCAGTGAGCAGTTACTTGGCAAAAGTTGCCTCTAACCTTTGCCCAATTGTTTGTTTGTTCGCTTGTCGCGCTGTCAGTTGAGCAGACTGCAAAGTGTCGCCTTACGGCAGTCAAGTTGTGGCTGTCACACTCCCACTACGTTCATGTCCACTGATAACGGTTTATCTGCTGCAGCTGCAGTGCCCTGCCCCACCCAGCCCACCTTCCTCAAATGTGCAGCTAAGTTGGCATCAAGTTGCTTCACGTTGACTGACTTGACTTTCATCGTCAGAGGAAAGAAAAAAATAACAAAAATGTGGAAAATTGAAAAAACGAAAAGCGAAAAGCGAAAGAAAATCAGTCAACAGTCAACGCACCATGATGATGACAATGACGCTAACGATGATGATGATAATGATGATGATGATGATGATTGTGCTCTTGTTGACTCGTTGTTGTTGTCACTTTCATTTGTTAAGCATTTAATTATTCGAAATAACATCAAGCTCCGTTTCAAATTACCTAACTTTAGGGATTCAATTGCCCAGCCTGGAACTGAGCTAACGATTGAAATTGAGCTGTGAAAGCACATTCATCGTACCCATAATAATCTATATATAGATAGTCAGCAGGCATGCGAATATGCTTTGATAAGTGAATATATACTCTTCCTACAGATTTTATCAGATATTGAGCATGAGAAAATTTCGAATTTCAATTATTTAAATAATAATGTAAACATAAAAATGATAATTTAATATTTAATAATAATATAATATACAACTAGATTAAGTAGTATCTAAAGATGTCTGAAAATTTATTAAAGAAAATAAACAAAATTTAAATTATTAAAAAAAAAAGTAACTAAATAATTATATAAAAATAATAATAAATGAAAAGAAATTACAATATTGAAATATATTTTGTAATGAAAAGAAATAATAATAAAATAATTACTGAAAATAAATAATAATATAATAATGAATGAAAATAAGTACGAAAATAATAATGTATTAATTAATGAAAAAAATAACTTAATAGTTTAATAATAAATAATAAAATATAATATTTTAAGTAATTCAATAAGATAACATAAATCAATTAAATAAGAATTTTAGGATCTGCTGCACACTATCCTTTTTTTTATTTTATTTTTTTACAATTTATTTAAATGTTTTTTTTTATAATTTTAATTTAATAATAAATAATAAAATATAATATTTTAAGTAATTCAACAAGATAACATAAATCAATTAAATAAGAATTTTCGGATCTGCTGCACACTATCTTTTTATTTATTATATTTTTTTTACAATTTATTTAAATGTTTTTTTTTTTTTATAATTTGAATCAATATTACATAATATTATTATAATTAAAAATTAAAAATAATAACATTATAGTTAATAAAAATGAATAATGACATAATAATGCAAAAATGAAAAAAAGGAAATAAAATATAATAATTAATCTAATAAATAAAAAATTAAATAAAAATTTTAGGATCTGCTGCACAAATTCTTTTATTTTTAATATAATTTGTTTCAATCTTTTTTACAATTTAAATAAATATAATAATTAATGAAAATAAATAAGAAAATAATAATGCAGTGATAAATGAAAAAATGAAAAATGAAAATGAAAAAAAAAAAAAAAATATATATATATATATATATATATATATATATATATATGGAGTAATCCAAAAATAAAACATAAATCAATTGAATATGAATTTTGGGGATTTGTTGCACAAATTCTTTTAAATTATTTTTATTTTTACAAATTCTGTTATATACGATAGAATATAAACATAGATTGACCCATATATTAATTGCTCTTCATTCATGCTTGTCAAAGAGAAAATGTCAATTTTTAATTAGCTACGTTTATGTTTTGTGTCATCAAGACTTTCCAACTTCTTGATATGATCATCATCCTTAACATTTTTAAACAAAACTCTTCCATATAAATACAAGAATAAAATTACTTTTACACCTACAAATCGGTTGGATAACATGGAGAATTGCTTCATATGAGGAACTCACGATTCAAGTACATTATAATAGAGTGAGAGCAGAGTGAGCAAGAGACTTAGCTGTCACCTTTTGGTGCGGTAATGTGCCACAGAGTGGCCATCAGGTTTTATCTAAGTTTAGTGCAATGCAATTGCAACATGTTGCAGGCAGCTCGAGCATAGCGTCGTTTGTTAAAGCAGATGCTGTTTTTTTTTTATTATTTGTTTGACTAGAACGACCAGAGCAAGTCCTTGTCCTGCTCGCTGCGATTTCTACACACGTCTTGCTATTTGTGCGTGTTGCATTTTATTTGTTGCCTCAAATTGGGTTTTAGTGGATATATATATATATTTTTTTTTTTTTGGTAAATGATTTTTGCTGCTGCCGTTAGTTACGCTTGCATAAACTTTAATTTAATTTCACAATACACCGAATGGCACAAAAAAAAAAAAAAAACTTGGCCAAAGTGAAACACAGGCGCTGCCATCAGCAAGCTTCGTGCCTTTGGAATCTTCTGTAAAATATAAAAAAAAGCATAAAAATTCATCTAATAGTATTTCTTAGCTATATCATTTGCGATATCAACACTTTGAACGTAATGGAAATTCGGATTGATTTAATTGAGTGGCGAAAAGTAAATGTCAAGTCCAAAGAATATTTGATCATATTTCCTTTGCTGCTTAAGATCATAGATACTTAATCATTTTAAGAACAATATAGTCACTACGAACTCATTCCCTAAATGAAATTCGTTTTTGGTTTAAGTGCAACGTCTATCTTGCTCAAGCTAAAGCTACAAAATTAAAGAGAGATTCGTTTCTATCTTCATTGCTAACAAAAGTTTTGAACAATCTTTTTGAATATTTCCAACTTGACAAATCAATTGAGTAAAAGTATATCGATCTGTTTCATATGATGTATATGGATCATTTAATAAAGATAGCATAATCTTACTCTATATAAATCTATATAGAACAAATGTCAAACTATGTATATTACGTATACGATATGTTGGCTCTGCTGAATGGCTTGCATCACAATTGAAATTCTGGCACACACACAACATTATTAACATTAAGTTGCACAAAACGACACAAAAATACCAATTGAAAAATGAAAAGGAGTGCAGTACACACACACACACACACAGAGAGAGAGAGAGAGAGAGAGAGAGACACACAAACACTAACGGAATGTCAGTTGCTTCAGCTATGTGGCCACGTGAAGTGCCTGGCCCAAATCCGGCTTCAACTTAATCCCGGTGCTTGGCATTGCTTTGGATCAACGCCGACAACTACAACTGATGTTGATAATCACAATGATGATGATGATGATGATGATGATGTGAAGAACGACTAACGTTGACAATGATGCCATTGAAAGCACTTTTCGTTGCATTATGTGGCAGCGCCTTGCAGGCTAAAGTTGAAGTTTTGCCTTATGCCTTGGCAACAGCGACGACGACTTCAAATGCTTTTGGGCTGGCAATCAAAAAGTCATCAAATATGAATTTTACGCTATAATTTTTCACCTGAGCATGTGCGAGTGCCATTTTTATGGCTTTTCCCATAGCCACGACAGGCCAGACTCTTTGGCACGTCTTTCAACTGAATTGCACTTTTATGCACAACATCTGATTATGTGCCCTCAGCCTCTGGGCCTGGTGTTATGTGACTTGTTGTTAAGAAATTGTACTTTCAAGCTGATGAAATTAAATTAAGCATACAAATTTCAACTATAATTCACTATAGCAAGGACAACCTATAATCAATTCGAATTCCCATTTCATTTGTAGTTCATGTCTCATTGAAAGTATCTACTGCCTAATAATATCGGACAGTTTGTGCTACGTTCTCAATTTTTGGCTTATGGAATACAACGTATAAAGGACATTTTTTTTTTTTTTTTTTTTTTTGTAAAGCAAGCAACCTACAGACATTCTCTGTAATAAATAGTAGACAAAAATATATGCACGTATATAAATATATATATGAAAATAGCTAATTCATGTTTTGATTTTTATAATTTTTTGATTTTAATAATAGTTAATATAAATATAATATAATCTAAATAGTTAATATAATATAATAGTTAATATAACATCATTACAGATTTAAGCAGAATATTTTTTTTAAATTAATGGTGGCATAAGAAAATTAATGGTGTTTCAAATGACATAAATATTAAAAAAAAAAATTGGTTTACTTATTAAATTATTAGAAATTAGTAATCTATTCTCTCTTGGCTGTATATTCAAATATGTAATTTTATTGACTAGCTTTTTATACCCTGAACCCATTGAAAATGGGAATTCAGAGTATGTTTTTGTGCAAATGTATGTAACAGGCAGAAGGAGACGTCGCAGACCTTATAAAGTATATATATTCTTAATCAGCACAAAAAAATAAGTTTATATAGCCCTGTCCGTCTGTCCGTCTGTCCGTCCGTACGTCCGTCCGTCCGTCCGCCCGTATTAACGTCGAGATTTCGGAAACTACAAAAGCTAGAGAGCTGAAATATTACATGAATACTCGTATCTTAGTTACGCAGTACAAGTTTTTTGTTTTGTTTTTGTTTTTTCGATAACTCATCCCATTCCTTAATTATCGATAAAAAATCGAAAATTCTTTTACGTTTTTTGAGCATAACTTCTACACCGTTTTAGCAAGAGACTTCAAATTTAATTTAAATATATATTTAAATAGATATTATGGATACGCAGATTTTGTAATTATCAGATTTTGGATGCCACGCCCCCTTCGCACCCAATTTGAAAAAAAACGTATTTATACTACTAGAGACTTGTAATTTGGCAAATGTACAGATTTGAATGCTATTAATATTTCATGAAGATAGTCCATCTAGAAATGGAGTTATAAGCGTTCAAAGTACAGCCCATCCCACCCCCAACCGTCGGCAGCAACTGCGCGGTTAGCAGAGCGCGGTTTTTGCAGGATTCAGGGTATCTCGTAGTCGAACCGTCTCGACTAGAGCCTTCTTACTTGTTTTTTTGTTTTAATTTAATAAAAAAGAAAGATATAAAAAAAATTACAGAATTTTGTGTATTTCACGTGTGACGAATTTACAGAGTAATTCTGGAAACGATGTATAAGCGATGGCAAGAAACCAGAAACTAAATTGAAATGGTCGATTTCTATCGATAATGAGAAATGGGATGAGCTATCGATGAATTATAAACTCGTACATTTAAAATGCTTTCACTCATAAGGATACAAAGTTAGACAGATGGAAATGGCTTAATCGCCTGCTTGTTACAAGCATTATCACAAAGGTAATAAACTGATCTCTCGATTAAATGGGTTCAGGGTATAAAAAGGATATATATACATATATACAAAGATTTATATATGACTATGACCTGGTAATAGAAAATTTTCATTTAGTATTAGAAGGCATGACAACTGGCACTAATTTTGACTTCCTTTTGCCTATGCTGGGCATTCGGCCGAGGACAACTATTTCAGCAATTTTTATACTCATCCAAATAAAGTGAAATGAGTATATATGTATGTCCGACTTGCTGTACCTTCGTCTGCCCGCCTAGAACAGATGCTGGTTTATATCCATGAATTCAAAATAGTGATGGCAAATCGGAATATACCTTTTATTGATAATTGGATAGATCTTGAATGAGTATTTAGCTGCTGGTACTGCCCGATTGCAATCTTCTCCCTTGTTTTATATACCATTTGGCCATTTTACAACTTGGCTGGCGCCTGCAGTATGCCAAACTCAAACCAACTGTGGCGCTCGTCATCATCATCTCAATCGTTGTTGCTGTCATTGCCGGCGCCATAGTTGGCAAATCCTAGCCAGACACGCTCTCTGTGCGCTAGGCCGTGCGTGTGTGATTGTGTGTGTGTGTGTGTGTTGGTGTTGTTGTTGGTGTCGCGTGCGTTGTTCGCGATGGCAGTCGCCAAAATGGCGTTGCGTGTTGCCATGAAATGTTTGTTAAAAATTTCTGCTAGCCCAACTAAATCAAATACGACTATCTCATATATTTATATATACATATGTATATGTACATATACAACATATTTATTTACATAAATATGTGTGTATATAATCGAAATTCATATGCGTCAGAGTCAGAAAATGGATACAGCGCCAAGTAAAAATCATAAAAAGATTTATGGCGTATTCAAGGCAAAAGCGCGGAGACAACGCGGAGACATCTGTAAATAGAGCCAGTCAACCCGTGAAAGCCCAATAGCTGCGTGAGAAAAGTGCTTTGTTTTCTGTATGTCCCCAATGGGAAACTCCTGCCAAAGTTGATAACTAAAATGGCATTAAGATAGATAGATAAAGTTGAGCAGTAAATGGCCATAAATCGAATGGATGAATCCAAGTCATAGCAATCGAGGTGATGGCTGTTATTGACTAATGAGGCACACGTGCGCACAAAAATCATGCAATATTCTCGCCCGACTTAAGGTTATTTTCCTTCAAATATGAACGAATATCGCATATAACTTAATATGATAAAATTACACTATTATTTTAAGTCAATTTCCCATTACTGTCATCATTGTGGATGAGTTTAGTCGGCCAGTTCATTGGGCCTTTCTTATTACTGGCATTGATGTAAGCCAGAACAATATGGGCTAAAGACATATTAACGAGATTATAATGAAGAATTTGGAAGCTACTGAAGCTAGAGGCTTGCACTTTGGAACATATTCACATTTATTAATACTATATACGTCATTTTTGACTTCGCACGGAGTTCTTCTATTGTCATTATTTCACCCCAAATATATAATGCTTTCTGGCCGGAGAAATCAATTTTATTACTTTGTTTTGGAATTTTGTTGAAATAAAAATTGAATCTAGTAGGCGACGGCCAGCTATTTTTGAACCTTTGCCTGTACGTAGTATAAATCATCATTCATACTCAGTACTTCGATCTGAAAGCAACACAAAATAATTTTACAAAATTTATCAAATTTGAATCCGAAATAAAAAATCATTTAATTTTTCCATAACTTCATTTTCTGCTTACAGAAATCGTCGACTAATTTTCCGCTTTGACGCAATCAGCTTTGGATAAAAGTGAGTTAAATTTAATTTTATAAATTATATTGACTTTTAATGAATCCAACAACTATACATTCACAAGCAGACTCTATTCAAAATGTTACAAGACGCACCAGCACCAGCAGCAGCAGCAGCAGTAGTTTCTGAAGCACCAAAACCACCAGCTCCTGCTGCAACGACAGCTGGCGCAGACTTTCTACAGGGAAATTATTTGCTTACAGCTGCTGCAGTCATCTTATACTCGGCCAGGGTTTTGTACGTCAAATTCCGCAAGGCTAACTAACATAGACTAAGAAACATGGCGAAGAGCGAATGATATGGGAGAGGATGGGAATACAAAAATAAATACAATATGCATACACATATATAAAAAGAAACATATGGAAGCCAGCTTTGAGGCGTTGAAGTGCTTGCGATTTAAGGGGGTCGCAAGTTAGTTTCAACGCTTTATCTTCCATCCAAGGATCATACACATCAAAAACACTTAAATTATTAATGCTGTTGTCTAATTGTTCATTTCGTCGTTTGTGCTGCGATGACAAGTGAGGTGCTTTCAAAAATAAATTACTATCGTTAACTCATTTCGTTGTCTGAATGGAATTATTTGTTTTGTACAATCCTATAGTAGCCAAAGAGACATATTAAATAACATTTTTTCGTTACATGTGTCCTTCCATGAGGTGGCCACCAATAAAATATTCGTGATTGAACAATAAATTAATCTTTTATTATTATTTATTTAATTCTTTTTTGTAATGGGGCAAACTATGAACATGAATGCGAAGGATTATACAGCTGTGCTACATTCACTATTAAATAATAAATGCAATGCGGAATTTCTTATTGCATATTATTATATTAACTATGTCAGATCAGTATGAATCTTATTCTAATCAAATTATTACAAACGATTAATAAAACGCTAAGACATTTTCAAAATGGACAGGGAAGAAACGAACAGAAATCATTTGAAAAAATAACCGAAGCTCTTAAAAATTCGCGACAATACTAAAAATTTCACATATTTCTGCTTTCTGATATCTTCTCAGAGAATTTTTGAAATAAAAATCGACTTTAGTAGGCGACTGCCAAATATTTGACAATACTCTGCCTGAACAGAGAATAATTCATCATCAACATTGAACGCTTGTAGCTAGAAGCAGTAGAAACACATTTTATATACAAACAAAATTTTCAAAATTCGAATAAAAATTAAAAATTGATTTAATTGCATGAAAGTGCTTGTAGACGAAGTCGAAAATTTATTTGTGCTTAGATACAAACAGCTATCGATTTAGGTAAGCAAAAAGAAATTTAAATCAATATTAAGTGACGAAAATGCATTCACATTCTATAGCTATTCAAAATGGATGAAGTCGATAAATACCTTCCAAATATTCTAAAATCTGGCTGTGATGTTCTGCAAAAAAATAATTGGCTTTTAGCCGGCGCAATAGTCTTATATTTATCTATGACTTTGTATGCCAAATTCCGTAAGATGGGCCATAGCAAAATCTAGGAATTCCAATCCCAACGACTAGCGGCAGTAGATAAACAAATAGTTTAATATGATTTTAGCGAGCCATTTACAAAAGGATGCTAAATAAATTGATGTTCTCTAATTATTCAAATTTTAGTTTTGAAATAAATTGAAATAAAAATTAAATTTAAGATGTAGCGGATTTTCATCTCATACTTTCACAGTCACAATCAACTGTTGATCGACGCCAAGAATATTCACTTTATCACGGGTCTGATGATTGAACAATCTATCTGCTATCATCAACTAACGATCATAAATACAGACTGCGATTCGTCTTAACGATTGGAAACCGAATTCAATAACTTTTGTGTAATTTAAGTTATGTGAATGCAATTTCTGTTCTATATTTGTTCATATGAAATATATACAAACCAATTCACATATGGCTATATTTCAAAACTAGCCATTCGCTAAAATCTAAAATATAATGTCAATGTCAATGTGCTTAGCGATAATAAAAACATTTGTGAATGAAGATCACCAAATACAGATCGTTGCTGCCTGAGCAGAAGGGATCTAGTTAAGAACATTTAGAAAGCGTGAATGACTTATTTAAGGACTTTGAGAAATCTTCAATGGTTTCGTGCGAGCTCTGCCGTAAATATTTATATTATGCTTTCTGGTCGTAAAAAACACTTTCATTACTTTTGGACTTTTGTTGAAATAAAAATTGAGTCTAGAAGGCGACGGCAAGCAATTTTTGAACCTTTACCTGTACGTAGTATAAATCATCATTCATACTCAGTGCTTCGATCTGAAAGAAACACAAAATAATTTTACAAAATTTTTTTTTTTTACAAAATTTTAAAATTTGAATCCGATATAAAAAATTATTTAATTTTTTTATAGCATCATTTTCTGTTTACAGAAATCGACTAATTTTCCGTTTTGACGCAATCAGCTTTGGATAAAAGTGAGTTACATTTAATTTTATAGATTATATTGACTTTTAATGAATCCAACAAATATACATTCACAAGCAGAGTCTATTCAAAATGTCAGATGAAGTAGATACAGCATCAGCAGCAGCAGCAGCTTCTGATGCAGCAAAACCATCTGCTCCTGCTGCAACGACAGCTGGTGCAGACTTTCTACAGGGAAATTATTTGCTTACAGCTGCTGCAATCATCTTATACTCGGCCAGGGTTTTGTACGTCAAATTCCGCAAGGCTAACATGGACTTAAAATCATGTCAATTATATTTGAAAGGATGAGGATACAACAAATTGTTCCGTAGCGTCAATTTGCATGAAATATTAAATTTAATTAGTTCAAAATTTAATTCTGCTTCGATTTCAAGTGGAATTTGGCTTAAATGCAAAATAAAATTTTCGTTAATACAAATACATTTTCCACAGTATCAAATTATTATACCCTGAACCCATTGAAAATGGGAATTCAGAGTATGTTTTTGTGAAAATGTATGTAACAGGCAGAAGGAGACGTCGCAGACCCCATAAAGTATATATATTCTTGATCAGCACAAAAAAATAAGTTGAATTAGCCCCTTCCGTCTGTCCGTCCGTCCGTATGAACGTCGAGATTTCGGAAACTACAAAAGCTAGAGAGCTGAAATTTAAATGAATACTCGTATCTTAGTTACACAGTACGAGTTTATTTTGTTTTTTTTCGATAATTAATCACATCTTAATTATCGATAAAAAATCGAGAATTCGTTTACGTTTTTTACGTTTTTCACTTCACTTCAATTTTATATATTTAGATAGATATTATGAATACGCAGATTTTGTAATTTTCAGATTTTGGATGCCACGCCCCCTTCGCACCCAATTTGAAAAAAACGTATTTCAAATACTAGAGACATATAATTTGGCAAATGGACAAATGAATGCAATTTGAATGCAATTAATATATTCTGAAAGTTTCATTAAGATAATCCATCTAGAAATGGAGTTATAAGCGTTCAAAGTACAGCCCAACCGACCCCCAAGCCAGGGCAGCAACTTCGCGGTTAGCAAGGCGCGCGCTTATACGTGCGTAAAGAAGAAAATAATTTTTTTGCAGGGTTCAGGGTTCGGTGTAGACGAGTATAGCGCCTAGGGATGTGAACTCTTATCTAAAAAGTGCATTCATTATGATTTGATTTGTACTACATTTGCGAATTGCCTAACATCACTTTTGATATCCAGTTGTTCGTCTAAAGCTGGTTCCAATTGAGGTCTGAACCATCAATCGTATTCTGATTAACACACACCATTTAGGCTAACAAGGGCAAATAACTACATATACCAAATGCATTCAATGTTTGCTCGTCTTTACTCTCCTGTTGCTCCCAGGACATGTCCATGTCATTCATTGCATTTCGTTATATAATAGTTGTAATTGTGAATGAAATAAAAACGCATGCTTAGATAATATTTCTGATATTTCTGATTGACACATTCAATAGTCCACCTCATGACTGAACATTTTGTTTTCTTTTTTTGAGGCTCATATACAAAATTACTGTTTTGAAAATTTTTTGTTTGCTTATTATTATTTTTTTTATTTATTTATTTATTTTTTTTTTTTTTTTTTTTTTTTTTTGGAGTCGATTAATATCTAACCAGTGCTGAAAAATGCTTGACGCTGATCAACTTGCAGATGGCAGCTACTATCCATTTACCAATAGATGCGCAGGCTTTAATACGGGGAACATGTGGATATCTGTCGCGACTGTGGCTATCTACTCCACGTATCCCGTGTGGAAGAAGTTGATGGGAATATTCGATGATAAGGAAGATGATAATGATGATATTGAAAATATTGATGTGTTGGGCGCCAGGAAACTGAAGAACTCTCTGGAGCAGAATACAAAATCAATTGATATAAGCGACGGCAAGGTATGCCAACGTCAACAAATCACATCGGAAATTCCAGCGAAAGTCGATGAATTTTACGATAAAACCATGTATAATATTACTTGATTTTCTAATTTTATAAGTATTTCAAATATACGGAATACATTTCAATAAGCTTTTGCTTCTTTACAATTTGGATGCCTTGGCAAAATCCATAAAGTATATATATTCTTTAACAGTAGGACGATCTGAGACGATTTAAACCTGTTCGTCCGCCTGTTCGTTCATATATGGCAACCTGTTTGGTGTCCACACATTAAGCCTGCTTAAAATAATCGATTACTATTCCCGTTATAGTGTAATCGATTAAAAACATTTTAAACAAGAAAGCTGTAGTCGAGACTGCTCGACTTCGAAATCCCCTGAACCCCTCTTAGAAAGTGTAATATTCCAAGAATTATTCGATTCGTTTCTGCACGCATAGCAAAGTACACATGCATACACACGCTGATCTACGCTTGTACGCATGCATGTGTGTATGCATTGCAGACGTCTTGCTGACTCGCTGTCTCGCTTGCTCTGCCACGTTTGTTAAGCTGCGAGAACTTATTTGTTTAAAAATTCTGTTTCGTAATCAAACTGTCAGGTCTATATGTCAAACCAAACTGTATGACTTTAAAATACATTTTTACACATTTGAGGATGAATTGGGGAGCGGGATCCAAAATCTGACATAAACCGAAATTGTATTAAATTAATATCTACAGTATGTCCATTAATTGTTTGCAAAATGAAAAAAGTCATGCAAATGCAACTTCGACATCATCATCAGGGCTCTTCTCTTATGTATTCTTAGCGAAACTAAATAAAAAAAATTAGGATTATAGCAACAGAAACATGAAAAATAATGCAAAATACAAAAATACAGCAAATATTGGCTGTCTATTAATTCTTTGCAAAATGCAAACATTAATATTGGGAGATCTGTATCTTTTGAAGATCAATAGGGAATTGGCTAATATTTGGTATATCCTCCATTAGCTTCTATTTCACCTCTGAGGCGTTGCGACATCGACATTATTAAGGCATTCATGTCGTAGTATTGGGGTATTTTGCGCCACTCCTCGTTTATGTAACGAATCAAGTCAACTTTTGAAGTTGGACTTTGCTTGGCCACTTTTTTCTTAAGTAATGCCCACAAATTCTCAATGGGATTGAGATCAGGGCTCTGGGGTGGGGTGTCAATAACTTTACTGCAGTTATACAGTAGCCAAGTGCGACACAGCAGCGATTTGTGCTTCGGATCATTGTCTTGATACAGCTTGTATCTGAGCTGACTGGTGTCTTCTGGATCAACGAAGTCAAAATTTCGCGCACTTTCTGTCAATTCCTTCTTTAAAATGTCTAAATAATACTCTTTTGTCATGGTATCGTTGAAAATTCTCACCTGCCCTACACCTTTGGAAGAAATACATCCCCACACCATGACAGAAAGCTTGCCAAACTTAACAGTAGGTACTATATTCTTGGACTGGAGGGCTGTTTTTGGTTTCCGCCAAACTTTTCCTGGGCTATCATTATAATATAGCATGATCTTAGTCTCGTCGCAAAAAATTACATTATTCCAATAGTCAAGAGGATTGTTAACATTAAGTCTTGCGAAGGTCAAGCGTTTTTCAATATTTATAGCAGACAACAACGGCTTATTCCTTACGTATCTGTGGAAATCAACTACTTTTTCACCATTTCAGGGCACACTGTCTTCTGAAGGTTTATTTGAATATCAGTAACCAACTGTCTGAGGCTTGTTTGAGGATTGTTTTCCACGGTCTTTAGAATTTTTGAACAATCCCGCCGAGAGAGCTTTGCTGGTCTGCCTTCAGAGCTGTTTAATTCTAGTCTATTTTCTTTTTCTGCCCGACTAATAATATTATAAACAGTTCTAAGCTTAATATTGAACATTTCAGCCAACTCTTTGATACTCTTTCCTTTGATATAATTGAAATACACTAATTGGATCAAATTATCATCAGTGCGTTTACCAGGCATTGCAAAAATTCAAATTATGTAAGACGTAGTAGTGGTTTCAAGAAATTCTTTTTAGCGAATGAATTCGAGGAAGACGAGCAAAAAAGACGAGACCAGCCGTTCTTGATTTCGATGTCCCGTTAGCTTTTTACCCGTCTTCTTTCAACTAATATTTGCATTTTGCAAAGAATTAATAGACAGCCAATATTTGCTGTATTTTTGTATTTTGCATTATTTTTCATGTTTCTGTTGCTATTCTCCTAATTTTTTTTATTTATTTTCGCTAAGAATACATAAGAGAAGAGCCCTGCAAAAAAAAAAAAAAATTATGAAAAAAAGTGCCTTTCCTAGTAAAATATGATGTCGAAGTTATATTTGCATGACTTTTTTCATTTTGCAAACAATTAATGGACATACTGTATATATATGTAGAAGACTTGGGAGACCCTAACTCTAAAGATTAACATGATATAAT